>JAQZBX010013716.1:27279-39583 GCA_029593785.1 Cabassous unicinctus
CAGCTGTAGGCTTGAGGGCTCGTTTCTTTCTGGGCTCAGCGGCTCTGGTCTCTTCACAAGGTCAGCTGTAGACTATCAGGCTCATCTCTCTTCCCAGGGCCTCTGCCATGTCTATGGAGCTGTCTCTCTTCCTCTGTGTTCTTCTCTGTGTATCTACTTCCATGTTCTTGATTGAGCATCCGTTTATATGGCCCACCAAGGGGGCAGGAACTCAACCCTGCACACCCTAATGACATGGTCAAATCAAACCCCTAATCTTGATTTAATAAAGTAAAAGTGAGACCTCTGAATTTAATACAATCAAAGGGTATTAAATACAGACTACTTTACAAACACAATCAAATATCTTTTTTGGAATTCATAAAAAATATCAAATGGCCACAACTACTACGGCAGTATATGGCTGTACCTTGGACCAATCTTTGTCTGCATTTTCCTTGTTTATAATGGCAGTGGGGATAAGAAGTAGAACTTAAGATTTCCAAGATATTAGAAATAGCTTTTTTGCTTCCTGTCTGGAATGCTGACATGATGCAGCAGCCACCTTGCAATGAAAAAGTGACAAGCCAGACATGAAAGGTGGTGTGGAATCATATAGAAAGTCACTACTATTTCCTGATGGCATTAAGCGCATTTCTCAGCTATGGACTGCCTACTTTTGCCTATCTTTTTATGAGAAAAATAAACCTCACTTGTTTAAGCCACTGTTTGTAGTTTAAGCCACTCTACTGCTTGGATACCTCCCTAACATGAAATGTTAGGATACCTCCATCAATAATAACGGCAATAATAAGAAGCACTGTATTTAAAGCAAGAAAAACAAGTTACAGAAGCAAAGAGGAGGCACGCTGCCCCAGGGCGGTAGTGTTTGTGCTCATCTTGACAGAGCAGTAGGAATTTTTCAGATGCATAAAGGCAGGACACTTCAGGCAGTAGGGACAGCCTGTGAAGGCAGAGAACCAGTCAGCAAGCAGCAAGAGAACTCCAGAAGACGGAATACAGGTTCAGAATAAGGGGGAGACTTTCCATTCCAGAGTCATGGCCCAGTTTGCCTGAAACCTCGCGGAGAAGGCTCCGGCGCTGGTCGACGATTCTGAGACCCTTCTGCTTTCATCGGTGGAATTGAACTTTATGGCTGCTGTGACTTACTTGAAGCCTCGAGTGGCCACATTTTGGCATTATGCCAAGGTTGAGCTGGTTCTCCAACCCCTGCTGAGGTCCCTAAAAATAGTAGAAGTGCTCGGGCTGGTAGCTTCAAACATCTCACAGTTAAGGAGGCTCTTCTGAATGGTTTGGTGGCCACTGAGGTGTGTCCGTGGTTTTATATCGGCAAGATCATAGGCAAGCGTGGCATCGTTGGCTATGATGTTTGAAGTCCAGTCTTTAACCTCTGATTATTTTTGGTTTATTATTTGAGTGTTCTTGGACCATGTATGAGCAGACTGCTATCTGAATAAATAAGATAATGTGTGAAATTAAAAATAATAATAATAAATAAGGGAGAAAGGGGGTCAGAGAGAAATGCAAAAGCAAAATCAGAAGTCATTTTGGCTTATCTTTTTATTATTGTAATTAGAGAAGTTGTGGGTTTACATAAAAATCATGCATAAACTTCAGGGTTCCTATATACCCCCTTATTGTTAACCCCTTGCATTGGTGTGGCACATTTGTCACAATCGATGACATCTCCTTTTCATAATTGTACTATTAACTATAGTCCATGGTTTACCTTAGAGCCCACTGTGCTGTGAAGGTCCATTGATTTTTTCATCTTATTCTAGTAACATATATACAACCCATCACATCCCTTTTTAACCACATGCAAACGTAAAATTCAGTGCTGTTAATGACATCCACAATGCTGTGCTCCCATCACACCATCCATCACTAAAATCTCCCATCGTCCCAGCTGAAACTATGCACATTTTAAAGCCTTAACTCCCGGGAAGCGGGTGTGGCTTAGTGGATAGAGCCCCCATTTACCATATGAGAGGCCCCGGGTTCGCTTCCCAAGGCCTCCTTGTGAGGGCAGGCCGGCTTGCGCGGCGCCGTGGGCTGATGCGGCAGGACCTCACAGCAAGGGGGAGATAAGCAGACACAGAGAAGACACGCAGCGAATGGACACGGCAGCACAAGCAGCAAGGGGGGGAATAAATAAATAAAATAAATAAATCTTTAAAAAAAAGTAAAAATAAAAAAATAAAGCCTTAGCTCCCTACTCCCTACCCCACCCCAACCCCTGGTAACCTACATTCTAGATTCTGACTCTAGGACTGCTTATTTAATTACTTCTTATCAGTGAGATCATGCAGTATTTGCTCTTTTCTTTCTGATTTATTTCACACAACATGATGATCTTCAAGATTCATTCGTGTTGTCGCATGTGTCAGGACTTAATTCCTTTTTACAGCTGAATAATATTCCATTGTGTTTATATAACACAACTTTATTCATCCATTTTTTGGTTGATGGACACTTGGGTTCCTTCACCTTTTGGCAATTGTATTAGTCAGCCAAAGGGGTGCTGATGCAAAATACCAGAAATCAGTTGGTTTTTATAAAGGGTATTTATTTGGGGTAGAAGTCCACAGTTAACAGGCCATAAAGCATAAGTTTCTTCTCTCACCAAAGTCCATTGTCACGTGTTGGAGCAAGACAGCTGCCGACGTTTGCCAGGGTTCAGGTTTCCTGGGTTCCTCTTTTCCCGGGGCTGCGTTTCTCTCCAGGCTCAGCTCCTCTGTTTCCTCCACAAGGTGAGCTGTAGGCTATGAGGCTCTCTAGGCTTTGCTTCTCTCCACAAGGCCAGCTGTAGACTATCAGGCGAATGGCTTGTCTCTATCCCGTGGCCTTCTCTCCTTCCTCATGACCAAGCTCTCTTACTTCCCAGGGCTCCAGCTTAAGACTCCAACATAAAAAACTGCTCCCTCTGTCCTTTGCCTTGCCTTTTATATTTGATTTCCCCACCCACCAAGGGGTGGGGCTCAACGCCCTACTGATGTGGCCCAGTTAACGCCCTAATCATAACTTAATCATGCCCAGATTAGCAGACCAGTTTACAAGCATGATCCAAAAATGTAATTATTTTTGGTCATAATTACATCAAACTGCCAGACTGCAACAGCAATTAAGAATAATGCTACTATACCAATCAAAATCCCAACAGCTTACTTTACAGAATTAGAGAAAACAATTACCAAATTCATCTGGAAGGCTAAGTGCACCCGAATAGCCAAAAGCATTCTGAAAAAGAAGAGCAATGTGGGAGGAATTTCACTGCCTGACCTTAAAACATATTACAAAGCTACAGTGGTCAAAACAGCATGGTACTGGCATAAAGATAGACACATCGATCAGTGGAATAGAATTGAGAACCCAGAAATAAACTCTCACCTATATAGTCAACTGGTTTTTGACAAACCTACCAAGCCCACGCTAATGGGAAAAAAACAGTCTCTTCAACAAATGGTGTTGGGAGAACTGGATATCTATAACCAAAAGAATGAAAGAGGACCCCTATCTCACCCCCTATACAAGAATCAACTCAAAATGGATCAAAGACCTAAATCTAAAAGCCAGGACCATAAACCTACTAGAAGAAAATGTAGGGAAACATCTTCAAGACCTTGTAGAAGGTGGTGGTTTCTTGGACCTTACACCCGAAGCACGTGCAACAAAAGGAAAAATAGATAAATGGGACCTCCTCAAAATTAAACACTTTTGCACCTCACAGGACTTTGTCAAAAGGGTGAAAAGGCAGCCAATTCAATGGGAAAAAATGTTTGGAAATCACATATCTGATAAGGGTTTAATACCCAGGATATATAAAGAGATGTTACAACTCAACAATAAAAAGACAAACGACCCAATTAAAAAATGGGCGAAAGACTTGAATAGACATTTCTCCAAAGAAGAAATACAAATGGCAAAAAAACACATGAAGAAATGCTCAACATCACTCATGATTAGGGAAATGCAAATCAAAACTACAATGAAATATTGTTTCACACCTATCAGAATGGCCACAAAAGACAGAGAACTACAAGTGTTGGAGAGGATGTGGTGAGATAGGAACATTTATCACTGTTGGTGGGAATGTAGAATGGTACAGCCACTGTGGAGGACTGTTTGGCAGTTCCTAAAGAAGTTGAATATAGACTTGCCACGTGACCCTGCAATACCACTACTGGGTATATACCCAGAAGAACTGAGAGCAGTGACACGAACAGACATCTGCACACCGTTGTTCATAGCAACATTATTCACCATTGCCAAAAGTTGGAAACAACCCAGGTGTCCATCAACAGATGAATGGATAAACAAACTGTGGTCTATTCACACGATGGAATATTATGCAGCTGTAAGAAGAAATGAAGTCGTAAAATATATGACAACATGGATGAACCTGGAGGACATTATGTTGAGCGAAACAAGCCAGACACAAAAGGACAAACACTGTATGAATGCGTTACTATGAACCAAATATATTGTGTAACATATTGTTTGGTTCAAAAAAAATTTTATATGTATCCAGTACATTTAATTGAGAAATGTGAAAAAAAAAAAAAAGAAGAAGAATGCTACTGTGAATATTGGTAAGCAAATATTTGTTTGAATCTCTTCTTTCAACTCTTTTGGGTACATACCTAGAAGAGAGATTGCTGGGCCATATTTCTCCACATCCTCCCAAACACTTGTAATTTTCCTTTTTTATTTTTAGTAGCAGCCACTCTAATGGGGGTGAAATTGTATCTCATTGTGTTTTTGATTTGCATTTCCCTAATGGCTAACGATGTTGAGCATTGTTTCATGTACTTTTTGGCCATTTGTATATCATCTTTGGAGAAATGTCTAGTCAAGAATTTTGGTCATTTTAAATTGGGCTGTTTGTCTTTTTGTTATTGAGTTGAAGTATTTCTTTATGTATTCTGGATATTAAACCCTTATCAGATGTGTGGTTTCCAAATATTTTCGCCTATTGCACAGGCAGTCATTTTACTTTCATGATAAAGTCCTTTGAGGCACAAAAGTTTTAAATTTTCATGAGGTCCCATTTATCTGTTTTTCCCTTTTGTTGCTTATGCTTTGAGTGTAAAGTCTAAGAAACCATTGCCTAATATAAGATCCTGAAGATGTTTCCCTAAGTTTTCTCCTAGAGGTTTTTTAGTTCTGGCTCTTATATTTAGGTGTCCAATTCATTCTGAGTTGACTTTTGTAGATGGTGTGAGAGAGGGGTCCACCTTCATTCTTTTGCAAATGGAGGTCCAGTTTTCCCAGCACCACTGTTGAAGAGACGGTTCTTTCCCCCACTGAATGCTTGGCACCTTCATCAAGGATTAGTTGGCCAAAGATGGGTGGGTTGATTTCTGAGCTCTCAATTTTATTCCATTGGTCTATATGACTGTCCTTGTGCTAGTACCATACTGTTTTTGTTTTTCAAATATTAATTTATTTATTTCTCCCCGCCCCCCACCCCATTGTTTTGTGCTCGCTGTCTGCTCTCTGTGTGTTCTGTGTCTGTTTGTCTTCTTTTTTGGCGGCACCGGGAACTGATCCTGGGACCTTCTGGAGTGGAGAGAGGTGTTCAATCTCTTGTGTCACCAAAGCTCCCTGGTCTGCTGTGTCTCTTATTATCTCTCCTCTGTGTCTCTTTTTGTTGTGTCATCTTGCTGTGCCAGCTCTCCATGCTGGCCAGCACTCCTGCGCGGGCCAACTCTCCTGCACTGGCTGGCACTCCATGTGGACCAGCTCGCCACATGGGCCAGCTTGCCTTTCACCAGGATGCCCCGGGAATCGAACCCTGGACCTCCCTTATGGTAGACAGGAGCCCAATCGCTTGAGCCACATCCACTTCCCATACTATTTTGAATATTGCAACTTTGTAGTAAGTTTTACAATCAGGAAATGTGAATCCTCTAAATCCATTTTTCTTTTTCAAGAGGGCCCTGACAATTTAGGGCTGCTTACCCTGCCACATAAATTTGATGAATGGCTTTTCCATTTGTGCAAAGAAGGCCATTGGAATTTTTATTGGAATTGCGTTGAATCTGTAAATTGTTTTGGGTAGACTTGACATCTTAACAATATTTAGTCTTCCAATCCATGAACACATGTTTCAGTTTGCCAAAGGGGTGCCAAGGCAAAGTACCAGAAATGTGTTATAAAGGGTATTTATTTGGGGTAAAAGCTTATAGTTCCAAGGCTATGAAATGTCCATATCGAGGCATCAGCAGAGATGCTTTCTCACCAAAGTCAACTGGTACGTTGCCACGTGGTAAAGCAACATGACCGCCGATCCCTGCCTAGGTCTCTCCTTTCCTTCCAGGCTCACTGTCTCCTCTCAAACTGCTCTGTGAGCCCAGCCTCTTAAGGCTTCATGCTTAAGTGATCTTGTAGTCCTTTCTCTTACATGGCAGGATCAAACATGGCAGGTTCCTTTTTCTGTGTCTGTCTGAGTCTCTGTGTCTCCCTTTATAGCAGACCCAGCAAGAGGGTGGAGACTCAGCATGAATCACACTGCACTGACGTAATCCAGTCAAACGGGTCTCACACCCACAGGAATGGATTCATTTACAAATATAATCTTTCTCCTTTTGGGACTTATAAAATAATCTCAAATTGCCACACTACAGAATGTCCTTCCACTTGTTTAAATCTTGGATTTCTTTTAGCAATGTTTATAGTTTCCATGTACAAGTCCTTTGCATGATTAGATTTATTCCTAGATATTTCATTCTTTTAATTTACTATTGTAAATGCAATTTTTTCTTGACTTATTCTTCTAATTGTTCATTACTGGCATAGAGAAACTATTGATTTTTGGGTGTTGATCTTGTACCATGCCACTTTGCTTAGTTCATTCATTAGCTCTAGGAGCTATGTTGTGGATTTTTCAGGATTTTCTCTATATAGAGTCATGTCAGATCTGAGGTTACCTGGCAATAAAGTCTGCCCTAAGCCTTCAGAGCAATGGCCTTCCTGACCCCAAACCAGGTCTCTGAAGGATCCTACACGAGCTGCAGGGCTGCCACTGGAGACCTTGATAGCACCTTCTCTCTGCTTTTTCTGATTACTTTGCCTGCATTAACCAGCAGACACACTGGCCCTCTGGAATCGTCTCTGGAGTCACTAGCTGTACTCCTGCTAACCTAAGCCCTCACCCCCTTGGTCTGTTCCATCTCTTTTTCATCACCCCTGACTCTCCAGACAGAATGAGCTGCCCCTCAGCAAGCCAAGAGGGACAATTCATCTACCCTGCGGTTTCAGGTTAGAAAGAATAACCTCAGGACGGCATTTCCCTAACTGGTCTTCACATGAGATATTAATAGGTAGCCTGAAAAAATGTTCCACTCTCCAGCTGAATAAGACAAAGCTAAATAGGGTTATTTTTATTGCAAATCATCTCAGAGTTTTGACTAGGCTAATATTTATTGTAAATATTATGTCCAAAACTAATTTGGGGACCTTTATTGGTGGAAACCTAGTTTCATTACTCAGAATTCTAGACATTTCCAGAACTGTAGTTTGAGGAAATGCTGTTCAAGGGTGAAATGTCCCAGGGCATAAGAGACCCCTTCCTCCCGGTCTGGTTTTCCCTCTCCCTGTCCCTACTCCCGAGTCTCGCTAGCAAAGCAAAACCGGGTGGTTCCCAGGATTAAGCTGTAAGTCCCTTCTGTGCAAGCAAAGGAGAAGGAAGCCACTCTGGCCCCTTGAAGGACTGGCAGTGAGACTGAAGCCCCCGTGGAGACAGACAGCAGGGAGGCCGAGAAAGAGGAGGAAAGAGGGGGCCCTCTGCTTGACTCTAACCAGAATCCTGGGTTAGAGACGTCTTCGCCTGGCCCAGGCTGTCGCTGTTTCAAAGCAAAGAAAAAAGTAGGTGGGAAGCAGAGAAAGCTGTGAAAACGGGACAAGAGAGGAGCACAGGGATAAAAGGGAATCTCGTTACGGATGTTCCACTTCAGTCTCTCCCCGCCCCCCCGGTTTTTCTCTTTCGCTCTCTACCTGTCTCTTTCTACCAATCACCCTAATGCCATCTGAGCCCCTTTCCTCTACTGGTGTCTTCCTAAGCCAATAAAATTCACTTATTTTATGATATCTACGATTTACTTTGAAACACTTTAGGAAAAAAAAAAGTTATGTGCTCATAATGGTTGAAGTTGGGTGATGGATATATAGGGATGGGTCCATTATACTACTTTTGTGTATGTTTGAAAGCTTCCATGTTAAAGCTAATAAAGAACAAAAACAAAACCTCCCTTGTCTTATATGGGAGAGCAGGCTTACCTACCTATTTTTCAGAGTATTTATAAGAGGTTAGAAAAGAAAACAAAATTCCTAAATAAAAAATCAAAAGCCAAAGAAACAAAACACTCGAATGTGTATGAGGGATTGGGAATAATTATAGAATTTTCAAGTTCAAAGTCCTGATCAGTCCGTCACTGATTCGCAGCCCACAGCTCACTCATCTTTCTTCCAAGCACCCCAGGGCTTTCCCCACCATTTCTACACGGCAGTAGTTGACAGACTTCCTCTCCTACTCTGTGAACTTGTCATGTGTCTCTCTTCTCATTGCTGTGAGCAAATAAGCCTATAGTTTTGTCCTAATTAGAGAAGACTGGCAGGGAAAGGAAAACACATAAGCAAGCAAACAAAAATAAACAAGAGGGAAATTGAAGGTTTTAAGCAAGCACTTGCCCTGTTTCCTCTCTCACACGAGAGTCCTTCAACTCTCTGAGGACAGCCTTCCCCGAACGCCTATTTCAGGGCTTCTGAAAGTCTGCTGTGCACCCAGTGAGAGGGGTACATGGTACAGCTGCTGATTCCTGGGCCCCTGTGAGGCAGTAGGTCCAGGGCAGGATTTAGGGTGGTATCCAGGGGCTTTAACTGCCCAGTCCCCTCAGCCTGAGGTCCCCCGTTCCCCAGCAGCACCGCTGCCGGCCGGGAGCCCACAGAACTGGTCGAGTTTGGACACATGAGGAGAGTGTGGCATCGTGGCGAAGAGCACTGTCTTTGGAGCCAGACAGATCAGACTGTGGATCCACCTCCTTACCTACAAAAAGTATTTGCCAAGGATACCCTCCTCATAAAATTGTGATGAGTACTGACTAAAATAATCCACACAGCATATTGATTAGCACTTGGTAAACCCACAACAAAAATAAGCTCTCCCAGTTTAGAAGTACATGCAGACTCCTGATAGAATAAAATAATATCTATTTTATTTCCCCATTGCTCATAAGCCATCAGCTTACTGGTCTTTTCTAAAAACGTGCCAGAGGGTAAAACTAATTCACTGTTAGAGAGGCTGGGGTTCCCCCTTTTCTCTCTTTATTAAAAGGACTCAGAGGGAAATGGATGTGGCTGAAGTGATTGGGCTCCTGTCTACCATTTAGGAGGTCCAGGGCTCGATTTCCAGGGCCTCCTGGTGAAGGCAAGCTGGCCCGCGCAGAGTGCTGGCCCACGCAGCAGAGCTGGTGCAGCAAGATGATGCAACAAAAAGAGACGCAGAGGAGAGACAATAAGAGACGCAGCAGACCAGGGAGCTGAGGTGGCGCAAGAGATTGAGCGCCTCTCTCCCACTCCAGAAGGTCCCATGATTAGTTCCCAGTGCCACCTAAAGAGAAGACAAGCAGACACAGAAGAACACACAGAGAGCAAACAGCAAGTGCAAAACAATGAGGGGATGGGATAAATAAATAAAATAAATCTTAAAAAAAAAAAAGGGACTCAAGCACCATTTGGTGAGTTCTAATTTCTTGTCTGAGCCCTCCCTTTCCCGTTGCCCTTGATTTCTGGGAGATTACAAACACTGCAGTTCTGCTTTCACGGCCGCACTTCCTCTCAGGCTGTTGGAATTTAATTCATCTGGGCCCAAAGACTTGAATCCAATCCAAGCAGTTAGAGCCTCTCTTCCCACCTTCTTATACGCCTTTATTCATTCACTCAGCAAATTCCTGGAGCACAGCCCTGTGCCAGCGCAGTGCTAGATGCTGGCAAGACAAGCCCACTGCCTAATGTCTTAAACGTCGGTGCCCTCTGCTTACCATTTGCTTCATCCTTTTAAGATTGATGATCATTCCCCTTCCCGTGGAAAATGGAAGCAAAGTAGGAGTTGAGCAGTTTTGCTTCCTCTTTGACCCCTAGCGGTATTACTTCATTTCCTCCCAGCAAAGCACTTTTCCCTGTCTTGTTCTCCTTCTTGGTCTAAGCAGAGCCTTAAAAGCCCCTTCTGGGGGCCTCAGCATCTTCCCCACGTCTCCACTCACCCTAGGCTCCAACACAGTCTATTTCTGCAACCTTAATACACGATCTAAGCGTACACCAGGAGAAAGCTTCCTGTGCAGTGCTGTTAGCTCCTCAGAGGCTTCTCTCCTTCTTCTTTTTCTGTGCAACGTATTAGTCAGGATAAGCTAGTTTTTGCTGCAGTAACAAACGACCCCTGTGACTTTAAGCAACAATGAACCATGGCTGATTTCTTGCTTACTCAGCCAATGATCCCCCCTGTGATGACTCAGCACTACAGACTGGAACACGTGGCCTTTTCAGGCAATGCAGCAGGGAAGAGAGCAGCCAAGGGTCTCAGACCAGCAGCTAAATGCTTCAGCACAGAAGAAGCAACACTTCTATGCGGAAGTATTACATGTGAGCCGCTTCCGCTCACAAACCACTGGCCAGAACTTGTCCCATGGCTCCCACTGATTGCAAGCTGGGAAGTGGGGGGTGGAGCAAGCACCAGGAAGGAGAAACAGATAGGGGTGAGCACAAGAAGTTCCTACCACTGTCTCGGTCACAAAGGCATGATTAGAATGGCATTTTTCAGACCCGCCCGGTCCTTAGGCAGTGTGGGCCCTCTGAGAGCCTCTGACACTAGCACACCGACTTCTTGCTGATTCTGTCCTTCTCTAAAATCTGTGTTCCATGTCAATTATTCCCGCCTTCCCTTCCGCACTCCTTAACCTCCTGGGTGAGGGTCCCTCGTGAGAGGCTCCAGCCCTTCTGACTTTATTCCTAAATACCTTTTTTAAGCAACCTGAGGGGAATGTGATTCTAGCAAGGCAGCCCTGTTGAGGATCATCTGAAGACAAGAATGTGGGGGCTCGAAAGAGAAGAAACGCAGATGGCAGAGAAGTAAAGGCTTCTGCTGGAGGGCTGGGAGAAACAAGGCAGACTGAAAGACAGGAGAGTGCCGTACTGGGCATCGCCTCGCTGGCCACAGTGGGATCCCTGAAGCAGCTGCACTGGCATCGCCGGGGACCACCCCAGACCCGCGGAGTCAGAGCTGCACTTTAACTGGATCCCCAGGAGACTCCCAGATACAGCACAGTTTGAGAGGCACTGCATTACAGCCCTTCAAAGCACACCTGTGGGGAAGAAAGACCCCGAAAGGATCTTTGGGACCTAGGGAGGCCTGGCGGAATCCAGCAACCCTGTATCTAAAATCAGAGAGGCACTGAACAGTCAGATATAGGGTTCAGACAGCAAGGGTAGGGAGGTGGAACGTGCTAATTTCCAGTAGCAAAACCCAATGAATTTACGAGTGCCTTTTTAAAACTGAGGAAGAATGAGACTCTGAAAAGCTTTTACCAAGTAAGCCAAGCAACAGGGAATTGCTAGAGCAGGTGTAGCTCAGTGGTTGAGTGTCTGCTTCCCACGGATGAAGTCCTGGCTTCAATCCCCAGTACCTCCTTTTTAAAAAAATGGAATTGCTCATATACTATTTACAATTGTGACTATGAGGTGTGCTAGATGGTATCAAGTTTCTTAATTTAGTGTTGCATTTTCGTAAAAGTGCAAATACTGGAATGGCTTTTGAAGACCCCTTTGCAGCCTCAGGCTCTTACGCGCCCCTTTCCCTTAGGCACGTGTTCCCGCTGGAGGTGGCGGGCTCAGACCATCCCGCCGCCCCCACCGACTGAAGGCGAAGAGTGCAGTGTTTTGTCGCTTCCACACTCCTGGGCTTCTCGCTGCCAACTCTCCAAGCCTCCTTTCTCTAGGCTGCACCGGTGGGCCTTGTTCAGGCACCGGCCACTTCACCAGAGGAAGAGGGGGCAGTCCTCACACCTGAGCCTGTTGGTGCTCACTGGGCCTTGGTTCCTTCCCTAGAGGCATCTGAGCCGAGGCCGACAGAACAGATTCCACACGAGAGGATGAAGTGGGACTGACTGCGTCCCCAGGAAGAGCCGTTCCCTGCCCTTCTGACAAACTACTCTGCATTGTCATCAATACACAGATATTGTTGGGGGTGATCTGTGTCCCCCAAAAAGATACGTTCAAATCCTAACCCCCGTCGTGTGACTGTGACCTTGTG
>JAQZBX010013717.1:0-11951 GCA_029593785.1 Cabassous unicinctus
TGGCTTATTAAAGAATTGTCTGCCCTCCTTCTCTCTCCAACCCTTTATATATTTTTCAGTCTCACCGTGGCTAGGTTTTACAATTGAGTAGGTGCTACCGATTTTCATTCCAGGAGCTAATGAAAATCGTCTTATTTTGTAGAGCTAGAGAATTTCCTCCACACCATTCAGCATTGCCTGTTTCTTTACGTAGTAAATATGCCTGTGATTGTAACCTGAATTACCAATTTGAACATTTTGGCTTGTAGCTGTGAGAACGTTTGAGAAACTTTACGGCAACTTAAAATATTAAAAATCTTTATAGAAATCTAGAATTTTCCCCCTTAACAGGTTTATAGCACTATAGCACTAGTCAGGTCCTGATTAATGGAAGGAATTCTTCTCAATTGTTAAAAATAGTTACAATAAATTTATCTATAAGTTACCAGTCTACTGGCTTCAGCCCCCTGGAGTAAGAGAAAGAACCTAGAAGTGGACCAGAACACTAGGCAAATGAAAATAGATGCACTTTATTCATGGGAGAATCCCTTAGGTCTTAACTCAGCATTAGCTTGTACTTTTGGTTAGATTTCTCAGCCTCTACAAATTAGGAGCTGCAAATTGGCAGGCGAGGGGGAGGGGTAAGAGAGTATGAGGAACGAAGTGGAATTTAGGTCATACACAGTAATTTACATGGTTTGTTTGCAGTGAGTGTGTGGTGGGGAAAGTTTTGGTATGCACTTGCACATGCTGGTTGTGAACCTTAATTTTTAAGAAGTCAAAGTGAAAGATTGTGTTACATGTGTTATTTAGGTACAGAACATGAAATAATACAAGTTTTACAATTTCACCAGATATGAAATCACTGATACTTGGTGCCATTTCATTATATGCTCAATTTACTTTAAAAAAAAATCTAAGCTACATTTTAACGAGCCACACTAATTGGAATCTGCATTGTATTTATTCATTTCTTTTTTGATCATGCTAACTGGCTAATTGTTTTCATGGGAAATGGATATCATTCATTTTATTAAAACAGATATAGTTAATTCGTCATATATATATGTGTGTGTGTATATATATATATATATATGTATATATATGTATGTATATGTATGTATATATATGTATATGTATATATGGTCTCCTGGACTCAGATATGACTGTGGCTACCATCTTTCCAGACCTTTGTGAGGTCATAGACTAGAGAGATGAGATCATAATAGCATTGATCCTCAGAAACTTGACAGAGTCCAAGAGTACTGGCCATTTAGAAATCCTGCTGATCTCAGTTTAGACTGTTCATATATTAGAAACAATTTACTTAAGAACCTGATGTATCCTTTTTTTTGTTTCTGTTTTTAATGTAAAATTTGCCATTTTAACCATTCTAATTATTTAGAATCAACACTTTAAGACCAAATATGTTTCCTCAACAAAATTATTTATAGTGATGATCAGTTAGCAGAATAGCACTTATGGTTATGAAACAACTTTGAATAATCATTGTTAATCCACATTTGCATTATACAATTTGTCGATTATTTACATTGCACTTTACATTTTCTTTTGCTGTCCATTACACTTCCAGACCATATATTCTAAAGCATAGATAGTTGTGCACTTGGGGAATGTAAACAACTTTGGAAACACTAAGCTTAATAAATTTATGTTCCTTATGCCAGGCCCTATGGTATTTGTTAGGGACAGGAAAGTCCTTGCCCTTCGGAATCTTGAAATCAGGATTGTAGCAGGGTAGGTACAGCAAGAAACATAATCATAATGGAGTCCTTTCAATTATGAATGTAAATATAAATACAGAAATATTGCAGAGGAGGGAATGATTAACTTGAGGGACAGGTGAGAGAAAGCTTCATAGAAATGCTAGCACCTGAGCAGATTTTGAGGCATAAATAGAAGTTCTAAGTGGAGGGCATTTTAGCCACAGAGAACAGCATAGATAAAGATATGAACTAGAAAAACCAATTGTGTGTTGGAAATCAAGTGATTTCATATTGCTGGAGTAAGTCTGAGGAAGGAGAGTTGCTACAGAAAGTCTTAACAGATGTTATAATAGTTTATAAGTCAAATAATTGGCTTTTTGGATATGGAATGGATAGACAATGGAGACTTCTAATTTTGACATTGCTGTAGTCTCTTAAGTATAGAGGAATTTACACTTAATGGTAGTCATTAAAAAATTATAGAAGATTTCACTTATTTGATAAGCTGCCTGCATATTTGTATTTGTGAACTTATTTGTGTTTCTTTTGCATTTCAAGCTGAAACATTTCTGTTTTTTAATTATCTTGTGAATTTTGTCTGTTTTTCAATTACATTAGCATTTAAATTATTTTGAAAAGGAGACTAAAAGGGAAGAGGGGAAAGAAATATCAAATTACTATAATTTTGTTTATATAGACTAAATCCTGATTTATGTAGTATTTTAGTGTTATGTAAATGTCTATTTTCACAAAATGACCTCTTTATATAGCCTAGTGGATGCCCTTTACAATTTTTTTTTGTTGCATTGTATGCCTTAATTATGTCTGCATTTCATAATATAGAGTATGCTAAGCATTTAAATGTATATAAATGAGTATGTATCTGGATTTTAAAGACTGTGTGTTTTAAAGACAAAGAGAAAATGAAGAGGTGGGAGAGAGAGAAGAGCTCTATTTGAATCTGTTTATCCTTTAGATATGTCTGTAGATGGAGAAGCAGAAGTTTAGAACAGAAGACTGAAGGGGTACTAACCCAATCCAGCCATACCCTGAAGTAGTATATTTTAGAAGTCTGATATCATCATGGTCTGGTTACTTGTCCCTTTTTCTTTTCAAAGTTTTATATATATATATATATATATATGTATGTATAAAACAGCCTCCTGTATTGTATAACAAGACTGCCTTTTAAATTCTTGAAACAGTTAATGAAAGTAATGTTCTTTTAAAAGTATGCAACATAATCAGTTTTTGACTGTTGCTCTTTGTCATTTGACTTCTGCATTACTAACATAAAGGACCTGAGGCATGTCATTGTCAATCCCAATCTGTAGTTGCCCTTTCTAAGCTTTGACACAAGGCAGCACAATCAATATTTCATTGATTACATTATGCCTAACTTTTTCAGTTTGGATACAGAAGATCATTTTCCTTTTTCAAGATGAAATTTTTTTTTTATTGTAGAAGTAATATGGTCATTGCAAGACATTTGGGGAAATAGTGAAAACTGTGAAAAGGAAAGTAAGCATTATGAGTAATCCCATGCATTTCCTTCTTTTTGGTATGCATATAAATAATATACATATTTACAAATCAGGCATTATTTTTATATAAAGTATTATGTCCTTCTTTTATTTAAAATTTACATCCCCCCGCCCCTCTATTTCTGAAGTGCTGGTTAGTGTACTTTTTGACATGGTATGTAGATTTCTCTCATGACTGTTGAGGTAGTTTGTTGTTTATCACTTTCTTTAAAAGATATGTATGCAACACAGATGATTGAGCCTCTCCAGTTCTTCCATCTCCTTACCCTTTCAGTTGCATACTAAGTAGAGCTATTTTTGCCTTGATATTTACTATTTGTAATAGTATACTGCAGATAGTTGCCAATATCCTATTTATTTCACCCCTACCTCTAACTGAACAGGGGATTATTATAAGTGTGCATCTTCCTCTTTCCATTCTACTCCTTCATAAATTAAATATTTTAACACATGGACTACTGAAGTGGTATAGCATAGGTATCTGCCTTCCCAGAAAATAGATGTATTGTTTTCTGAGTGTTTATCAGAAAACAAATGTATTGTTTTCTGTTTATCAGAAAATAAATGTATTGTTTTCTGAGTGTTTATCATTCTTTTCTTAGAACCATTTTGAATCCCTTCTTATTTCCTTTTGTGTATACTTCGAAGATATTTTTAATGGTTACAATGGGGCTTAAATTTGACACCCTAAATCTAATAATGTCATTTGAATTGATACCAACTTAACTTCAATGGCATACACAAACTATGGTTCTATACCTCTTTGTTCCCCTCTCTTGTTTTTTTTTTTCCCACAGATTACATCTTCATATATTGTGTTCCCCAAAACACAGACTTATAATTACTTTTTTTTTTTTTTGCATTTGTATTTTAAATCATGTAAGAAATAAAAAGTGGAGTTACAAACCAAAAATATAACGGTACTAGTATGTAATAAATTTACCCATGCAGTTACCATTACTGGAGATCTTTTTTTCTTGATATTGCTGATATTTAATGTCATTTCCTTTCAACCTGAAGGATTCCCTTTAGCATTTCTTTTAAGGCAGGTCTAGTGTTCATGAACTCCCTCAGCTTTATCTCAGAATGTCTTAATCTCTCCTCATGTATGAAGACAGTTTTTCTGGATATAGACTTCTTGGTTGATATGTGTGTGTGTGTGTGTGTGTGTGTCCGTGTGTGTCCCCAGCAATTTAAATATGTCAGCCCACTGCCTCCTGGCTCCCATGGTTTCCAATGAAAAATCAGCTGTTAATCTTAATGAGGATTGTATATACATGCAAGTTGCTTCTTTCTTGCTGCTTTCAGGATTCTCTCTTTGGCATTTGATAGTTTGATCAAAATGTGTCTTGGTGTGGCTCTCTTGAGGTTATATTTATTGGAGTTCATTGGTCTCCTTGGATGTTTATATTCATGTCTTTTTTTCAAGTTTGGGAAGTTTTCAGTCATTAAATTTTTAAATATTCTTTTTGCCCCATCTCTTCTCTCTCTTCTTCTAGGAGTTCCTACAGTGGGTATATTGGTTTGCTTCATGGTGTTATCCCTTAACTCCATTCACTTTTCATCATTCTTTTTTCTTTTTGCTCTTCTACTGGATAATTTCAATTTTTGTATCTTCAAAAATTTGCCCAAGCTGTCAGTTCCAATCTGCTGTTGAACCTCCTCTAGGGAATTTTTTTATTTCAGTTATTGTGGACTTCAGCTCCAGTATCTCTGTTTGTTTCTTTTTACAATTTCTATCACTTTATTGAAATTCCCATTTTATTCATGTATCATTTTTCTGAGAATCTTTGTCCATGTTTTCCTTTAGCTCTTTGAGCATATTTAAGAACAGTTGTGTTAAAGTATTGTTTAGTAAGTCCAATGCCTGGAATTTCTCATTGATGATTTCTGGCACTTTATTTTGTTCCTTTGAATGGGCCATCTTTTCCTATCTCGATTTATGTCTTGTGATTTTTTTGTTGAAATCTGGGCATTTGTATATTTTAATGTTAGCTCTTAAAATCAGATTCTCCCCTTTCCCCAGAGTTTGCTATTCTTTTTTCTCCTTACTATTGAAGGCTATAGTTGTCTATTTGTTTAGTGATTATTCCAAATTGTTTCTGCAGAGACTGTATTCCTTGATATGCGTAGTCACCGAAGTATCTGTTCCTTTAGCTTGTATTCAGATAGTGTTCCTTGAATACCAGGAGCCAACAACAACAAAACAGAAAAAAAAACACCTCTCCCAATTTTTGCAGATTGGATCTGTGCTGGGGCTTTCCTTCATCATTCAGTCAGGCTTGCAGTGACCATAAGAAACAAATCAAGGTGAAAGTTTAGGGCCCTCTTGGTCTTTTCTGAGCATTTATCTTGCTCTGGGCATGCTTATAAATTCCCCTATATACATGGACATTCAAAATGTCCCACTTTCCCCAAGAAATTCTCTGCAGTCTTGCTGCCCAGGCCCCAGACACTCTGTTGTATGTCTCAACCATAAAATCTTTTGCCCAAGGCAGCTTTGGTTTTTTGTTTTTTTTTTAAAGATTTATTTATTTTATTTATTTATCCCCCCCTTGCTGCTTGTGTTGCTGTGTCCACTCGCTGCGTGTCTTCTCTGTGTCTGCTTATCTCCCCCTTGCTGTGAGGTCTTGCCGCATCAGCCCTCGGCGCCGCGCGAGCCAGCCTGCCCTCACAAGGAGGCCCTGGGAAGCAAACCCGGGCCTCCCATATGGTAAACGGGGGCTCTATCCACTGAGCCACACCCGCTTCCCCTGTGGTTTGTTTTCTTACAGTATCTTAGTGGCCAGCCAGCTCCTTCTCCATCCAGAGTCAGTTGTGGGACTGATGAGACAGAGACAGTGCCTTGGAACAGTCCTTCAGTTTGATACCAGATGGGTTGGAACAGACAAACATATACCCCAGTCTGTGAATAAGGAGTGCTGTGCTTCTTTTGGAACCTGGGTCCAGGGAAGCAAACAGGTAGCACAAGCTGCTGCTGTGCAAAGCCAGAGAGGGGGAGGGGAAGGGCTAGTGAAAGAGTCATAAGGTTTTCCTACCATTTTTTTAGTTGTATTATTGTTGATTCACTTGTGTAGTCGCTGTAAACTTTTGACTGTTTTCCAGAGTTCTGACAAAATAGATTTTGCTAGTTTTTGCTTGATTTTCAGTGTTTGTCATGGGATGGGGTTTGGGGAGTGCCTTAATCTGCCATCTTGTTAAAATTACTCAGTAGTCAAGTTTTTTAATAGCTTCTGCCAGTTGTCTTATGCCTTATAGGACTTCAGGACATATTTCAGTTTAATAATTGTAAGAATCCCAATAGATGCTTATATTTGAGTGCTTATGTAGTACTGGCTACTGTTAAAGCAGTTTATATATATATTAACTTAATCTTCAAAACAGTGAGATAGGCACTCATCCTTCTTTCACAGAAGAAACCAAGGGGCTAAGTAGTTTACTTGGGGGTTCACAGTAAATACCAAGTTGGTTTTGACCAGCCACTCTGGCTCCTGGTTGACACTCTTGTGCCACTCTTCTCTACCACTTGATTTCTGCATTAACGGATGTAAAAGACAAGAGGCATCTCATTGTCCTGAACCTGGGAAGGGTTATAGATATAAGTGTCTGTATGGAGCTGAGTGGGGGGAAAAAGTGGTACATTTTCTTTATAATGTATGGCTAGGATAAGTAACAACAAAATATTAGGAAAGATACTAAGTATTGAATTTGTGTAGAACTTCAAAATCTTTTCAGGGCTTCTGATAAGAAAATTGTGCTTGTTTCCACAAATACTAATTTTTTTTTTTTTTTAAGATTTATTTTATTTATTTATCCCCCCTTGCTGCTTGTGCTTGTTCTGTCCATTTGCTGTGCATTTTTCTGTGTCTGCTTGTCTCCCTTTGCCGCGTCATTTTGCTGTGCCAGCTTGGGCCGTCAGCTCACCGCGCTGCGCAGGCCATCTTGCCTAAATGGGAGCCCAACCGCTTGAGCCACATCTGCTTCCCCAACACTAATTTTTAAATGTCAGGTTTATCCATGACATAAGAATAAACAATTCCTGATTCAGACTTTTGAATGATGATTTCTTCAAATTGAGTCCCCATTGAAATTTTATGTGAGTAGGTAATAAAAGCATTTAAACCATTTTTTTTGTATAAACTCTTTTAATTGAAAATATACTGAAATTTCTTGTGATAAAATGAAAGAATTCCAAATCCAATTGAAACTTTCTAACTTGAAGTGTTTTAAAATAATGGTGAAGCTGTAATTTGCAGAAATAGCTTATGCATTGTTTGAGTAATCACCCTGTATCTAGATTTCATGCCACTGAAATGGCATGTCACTGACAAATAGGGATAAATATCTATTATATGTGAATATAGAGATTTAACCTTGCTCATGAGAAGACTGGCTTTCCTGCTCATTACCTGCTGCTCCCTGTACTACATGTCTTGCTCTTTGGGCACCTGGAACTCAAACTCTTCCAGCAGTTCCACAGGCCTGTCTACCATGGTGGGCAGCAGTGCATTCTGCAGCTGACTGATGAAGTAGATTTCTAAGCATTAGAACACTTCCCTTGTCATAGCTGACATAAAACTGCAGAGCAGTATGTGCAGGAGCTACTTTCTAAGGAGCACGAGATGAATCTGCTTGCATCTGTAGATGACTATCCTAGAGGCTGACTTCTCCAGAGTTCTTCTGGCTGCCACAAGGCCTAAGGAGATATTAATCTGGGGATACAGTGGTAAGGAACCTCTGCCCTAGGCCACAGAAAGAAAATTTCTGTGAGCCATGGATAGATGTTTAAAACAGTATTTATGAACATTTAACTCATACAGAACAATCCAAAATGATATTCATGGTTTTGGTATCAGTTCTGGTTTAGAAAAGAAATTTATCTAAGATAGTCATGATGAGGTTAGGTTATACTGCAGTAACAACCTGAAAATCACATCAGCTTAAAGCAGCAAAGTTGATTTCTATGTCAAGGTATATACTCCCTTGGTAAGGGGGTTTTGTTAATTATAGTTTGAGATTCTATTAGACCTTCCTGATGGAGGCTCTATCTCAATATATGCTTCAGCACCACAGAAGCAGGGAAAAGAACATGGTAAAACATTTGCTGTCTATTAATGCTTTTATTTTATTTATTTATTTATTTATTTATCCCCCCCTTGCTGCTTGTGCTTGCTGTGTCCATTCGCTGTGTGTTTTCTCCGTGTCTGCTTATCTCCCCCTTGCTGTGAGGTCCCACTGCATCAGCCCACCGCGCCGCGCGGCCTGGCCTGCCCTCACAAGGAGGCCCTGGGAAGCGAACCTGGGGCCTCACACATGGTAAATGGGGGCTCTATCGATTGAGCCACACCCGCTTCCTGTTGTGAGGTCTTGCTGCATCAGCCCACCGGGCTGCGCGGGCCGGCCTGCCCTCACAAGGAGGCCCCGGAAACCGAACCCGGGGCCTCCATATGTAAACAGGAGCTCTATCCATTGAGCCACACCCGCTTCCCTATTAATGCTTTTAAAAGCTCATATTTCACTGGCCAAATTAAGTCACATGGTCATGTCTGCATTCAGCAGAGGAATGATAGTTAATTCTCCTTCAGAGAGGAATAGTGAGTATTTATGAACAGTAATACAATTACCACATACAATTTATAGTCCCGACAGTTAAAAATATTTAAATATAGTGATGGTTATTGAGCAACTGTGTAGGATTATTGCACATAACAGTGCTCAAAGCAACTAAAACTTTATTTATTATTATTATTTTTTAAAGATTTATTTATTTACTTGATCCATTTTAAACCCCCCCTTCCCCATTTGCTGTTTTGTGTCCATTCGCTGGGCAATTCTCTGTGTCTGTTTCATCCCTTCTCATCCTTCTCCTCCAGTCTTCACCTGGATTCAATCCTGAAGACCTCCGATGTAGGAGAGAGGTGTTCTAGCCATCTGCGCCACCTCGGCTCCTGGTTTTTGGAGCTTTCGGAGCATCTCGTCTTGTCTCTCTCCTTTTACGTCATCATCTTGCTGCATGGCTTCCAGGGCCTGGCGGCTCATTGGCACACAGAGCCTGGCAGCCCATGCGCCTTCTATATATATATTTTTATTTTACCGGGAGGTCCCGGGGATCGAACCCAGGTCCCTCCATATGGCAGATGGACGCCCAACTATTTGAGCCACATCCACCCCCCGCAACTAAAACTTTATATAGGATTTTAATGTGACATGCTGAAGTAGAATTAATGTTTTCCAAAATATTTTTGAGTCTGGAATTTCTTTTTCATTTTGTAATATTTTCTCTCATAACTTATGAAGCCTTAATTCTCATGCTTACAGGAAAGGTTTAAACCTAAAATTATGTCATGATTTATCAGTGTGATGTCATCCTTATGCATAATGGTATTTTATCTTGATTTGCGTATTTCTGGTCACAGGAGCAATGGGTTTTAACATAGTATTATAATAAAATACTATGACTTAATGACTGCTAGATGACATCTTCAAATATCAGTTCTCATTTTGATTTTTCCTCATTGTTTAGGAAAAATTATTAAAAAGGTTTCCAAATATTTTGCTGAATTCTTAGGATAAGATAGAAGATTTAGTACATGCTTCTCAGTTTTGTTCCCGCCCCAAAACACATTTAAACTATCGTGTGTGGTATCTTTCAAAATGGACCTCAGTGATTCTCATCTCCTGGTATTTATACTTTTGCTTGGTCCCTTGCTCCTCTGAATAGGGTGGGCCTGTGTAATCATATTAGTAGTAGTTCTGCAATAGTTATTACCAATGAAATCACACTATATTGTTTTTCTATTTTGTGTTGTACAATTTTATGTTTACTTAAATTAAAAAGTATATTATTGCTAATAGGATTGTGGGTATGAATCCAAATATTACCAAATCCAATGTCAGGAGAAATGTATTATATATGGTTTTTCTAGAATCTAGAACAAATTTTATTGAGTATATTTATTCATCTGCCCCCTCTTCCCCCTCTCTGCAGGAATTATTCTTGACAGAAGTATTTTAAAATAAAAATCTGCAATGGCCTCAGCAGTACTTAGTTCTGTTCCCACTACTGCTTCTCGCTTTGCCTTGTTACAAGTGGATAGTGGCAGTGGTTCTGATTCTGAGCCTGGAAAAGGCAAAGGTCGGAATGCTGGAAAGTCTCAAACTTTGGGAAGCAAATCAACTACAAATGAGAAAAAAAGAGAGAAAAGAAGAAAAAAGAAGGAACAGCAACAGAGTGAAGCAAACGAGGTAACAATTAAAATTATATAACATCTACTTCCCCACTAGATAAGTATCACGAGGATAAGTGCTATCTTATTCACGCATGCATCCTGGTTCATAGGTATTTGATAAATATTATGAGAATGAATGGATGTAAATTTATGTCTTTAAAGTTAAATGTAATGAATATTTTTTCATTAAATTTTTAAAAATTGAAGTATATCATTCATACTTCATAAACCAAAAGTGTGTAGTAAAAGTTGTGAACTTACAAAACAAACATGCATAACATCACACAGGACTCTCATATATCAACCTGCCACCAACACCTTTGCTGTTGTAAAATATTTGTTACAAATTATGAAAGAGCATCATCAAAATATTACTAACTATAGTCCATATCTTATATTTGGTGTATTTTCCCCCAACCCATCCTATTATTAACACCTTGTATAGTATTAGTATTATATATTAGTTATAATTCATGAGAGAATGTTCTCAAATTTATTCTGTTAACCATAGTCCATCTTCCACCACAGGATTCACAGTGTGAATGAACATTTTAAAAATGCCTTTATTTTTTTTCTGACTATAGCAGTTTACATGCTTATTCCAAAATGTTTCTGAAAAACAAGGAAGTATTAAAAGAAAGCGAAGGTCGTATGTGGATATACTAAGAGATATAATCAATTAATTTGATATGTGTTTTCTGTACATCTGTATAACTTTAAAAAGTGGGATTATATAGTAATCCTTTTTATAACTGCTATGAGCTAATTAATAAAGATCTACATTGTTTTAAATGAATACACAGTATTCAATTATATGGATGTATTATACTTTATTTAATGGAACCCTTGTGATAAACATTTAGGTTGTTCCCCAGTTTTTACTATTATAGTCAATAATCTATGACTAGCCTTGAACATCCTTTTTTATGCATTTGATGGTCATCTCTTTTTTTAAAAGGGATAAGTACATGGCACACTCTTCTCCTCTAGACATTCTTAGCATGCGTTAAATGACCAGCATTTAATGTGTACATTTGTCTTTAAAACAAATGCTGAAAAACAACTAGCATATAGAGTTTTTCTCCCTTTTTTTTTTTAAGGAGCTTTTTTATATTTTAATAAAAGGAGCATTTTGGGTTTGTAAGGACCTATCTCAATATCAGTTAACAAGAGAAGTAGTAAAAGTGTTGTTTTATGCCTGTATTAGTCAGCCAAAGGGGTGCTAATGTGAAATACCAAAAATGTGTTGGTCTTTATAAAGGGTATTTATTTGGGGTAGAAGTCCACAGTTACCAGGCCATAAAGCACAAGTTTTCTTCCCTCACCAAAGTCCATTGTCACGTGTTGGAGCAAGACAGCTGCCGACATTTGCCCAGGGTTCAGGCTTCTTGGCTTCCTCTCTTCCCAGGGCTGCGTTTCTCTCTGGGCTTAGCTCCTGTTTCCTCCACAAGGTCAGCTGTAGGCGATCAGGC
>JAQZBX010013717.1:12051-39547 GCA_029593785.1 Cabassous unicinctus
TCCTCTGTTCTTTGCCTTGGCTTTTACATTCAATTCCCCACCCACCAGGGGGTGGGGCTCAACGCCCTACTGACTGACATGGCCCAGTTAACGCCCTAATCATAATTCAATCATGCCCAGATTAACAGATCAGATTACAGGCATGATCCAATTATATTTTTGGAATTCATAATTACATCAAATTCCCCAATGGTTACAATGCCCTACATTCATTTTATAATGCCCCAAGACTTAGAAAAAGCCTTTTCAATTTAAGTTTGTTTCTATTACATTTCCATCACCATTGCTTTCTAAATATCTCTAAAATACTTGCCACACAGTGAGTAACTTTAAGGGAAAGAACTTTTCCCCACCACATCACCTTTCAGAAGTTGAGTCTTTCAGAACTTTTGATTGCCCACCATTTTCTTTTTGGAATTAAAAATGATGCAGAGGGAACAGAAAATAAGGGAATAACTGGAATTTACATTTGAGACTAAGTAAATGTGTAACAGAATGAGCACGAAGGTTCCTCCCTTTCCACTTCCACAGCAGAATGTCTATCAGTCCATGCTTCTGTAAAGTAAAGCAACAATCAGCCTGCCAGTGCTTCACTTGCAGCCACATCCTCTTCTGTGTGTCCTCTCCACAGCAGAAACCAGCTACTTAAAGTGATGTTTGTATTTTTATCACTTTCTTTTTCAGAACACTGTTCTGATTATCGATTAAAGTTCTTTATCCTCAATTGAAAACACCTGAGTATTTTTTTCTCTTGTCAGATTATTCTTGTGGAGAGTGGTTTGGCATGGACAGTTTTAGTTCATTTGTAGGGTAGGCCCTGTTTGTTTCAGAACTAGCAGAGCACTTGCCAGAGTTGCTTAGGCTATCTTCTCTCGCTATTTAAACTTTTAAATTTGTAAGCTATTAAACTTTAATCTTTTTGAGCCATATTGTTATATTTTAAAACACACTTGTTTTCCTGTTTTCTATTCTTAAAAACTTTTTCCCTTTATTAGTTAAGAGCATTCATTACAATGGTGGTATAATAGAGTACAGCCCTTTCTCGCTTTATTCATCATTTATCTATAAATCCACCAATATCTCAAATGCTGGCAAAATTAATATTCTATAAGAATTACAAAAACACAGACACTGATTTTTTCAGTTGTTTGAGTTACCAAAATGAGTATTTGGTGTGGTATTTAGAAGTATAAATATCATTAATTTATAATGGTAAACTTAATATATTTTTGTTTTATAGCTCAGGAATCTTGCTTTTAAGAAAATTCCCCAGAAATCTTCCCACGCCATTTGTAATGCTCAGCATGAGCTTTCATTGTCAAACCCAGTACAGAAGGATTCACGTGAAGAAAATTGGCAAGAGTGGAGACAAAGAGATGAGCAGGTAGAGTTAAGTAAATCAAATAATTTTGCTTTGCTTTTCAGTGAATTCAGGCATTTTTAGATGACAGTGTATCCAAATCTTTGTCACTACCTTTCTGCAAAACAGTTTGTATTAGTTTAATTCATGTTTACTGCTTTTATTAAGAGGTTCTGGTTTTTATCTGCTAGAAAAACATATTGGTGCATTTATTATTTTTGTTTGTTTTGGCAATTTAAAGCAGTTATTTTGTGGGTTTTTAGTTCATCTTCTTTTTTACAAATGAGGAACAGAGTGGGAGGGTGGAGAACCAAGATTCAATTATTTCAAGTAATAAAGAATATCACATTTGTGGGACCAGTGGTCTCTTGCTAAAAATGGCCAGTAGCAATTTTCCTTAAGAAAGAAAGAATTTGAGGCGAAACCTTTTCAACCTTGATGTAGAAAGTTTATGGCATTTGCTTGTTATTCTTTTTTTATTTTTATTTTTGAGGTCCCCAGGCAAGGGCTTGAACCCGGGACCTTGTATGTGGGAAGGCCGGCATTGAGCTACACCGACTCCCTGAGTAGCGTTTGTTTTGTTTTGTTTTGTTTTGTTTGTTTTTAGGAGGTACCAGTGATCGAACCCAGGCCCTCTTAATGGGAAGCAGGCACTCAACCACTTGAGCTACATCTGCTCCCCTGCTTGTTTCTTTAGCCTATTTAAATATTTTGTTCTATAAGAACAAATAAATAAGAAATAACATTAGTAACAACCAAATAATTTATAATTTATTAAGACCAATTTTTTTTGTGGTGTCCAGAAAAATAACATACTGGGCCTAGAATGAACTTTAGGAGTTGCTGTATGTATGGAAATTGAATGGTTATTTATTTGCTTATATATCATACTGGTCATTTGATGTATCTGGAATGGGTTATTTGATGGATCTTGTTTTGGTAGATGTTTGGGCTAGTAGATTGACTGCCTATCATGCTTGGTTTATCAGTTTTCAAATAGATTATACTAAACACTTAACATAAACTATTTAATTTTTATTTTTATTTGTAAGCACTCTATACATACCAAGTCAAAAAAATGAAACTTTTATAACTTTCTTTAGGATTTTATGGTGCCCCAGGCTCATCATTATGGGCATCAATTATTATAATAGAGCCATACAGAAATGCTATTCAAAAGACCTTTCAAGGCAGGGATAAATAGTCACTGAGGTCAGAACTGCATTTCTTTTGATATTTCAATAACACTGATTTTTAGTGACAATTTTAAACTATATTTAATATCTCCATTTAAGGAGATAGAGTAAACTAGGATGTATTTCCATACAAAATGCTTAAAGTTCTTTTTAAAAGGAATAAAAGGGCATTTCCAGTCCCTGGTATACTAGATGAATCATCTTGTACTATTTCTAGGAGTTTTTATTTTATCCTCTGCAGCTCTTCCCCCATCCCCAAGTCAGCATTCATTATGAGAAATTCTTCTGGTTTAGAGTGATTTTGGTCTTTTATAAAGCATAAATGTTGTAATGATCTAGTTGTTTAGACAGTAATAGAATTCACCAGTTCTTTGCCACAGATAACTTCTTGGCCTAAAGGATACTGATAAATTAAGGAAAACTACTAAAATTTTTACCAAAATAAATTCTATGCAATGTGAGAATTTGAGCACAGATTGATTGCCTTACCTCCTGCCCCCACTGTTAGCTATCAAAATGACTGGGTAATTGTGAAAAGAAAATATTCAACTTAGTCCTGACCCTCTATAAAGATGCCATCTTAATGCCCAGGAACTTTGAGGAATTTCTGCTGGTTATACTATTGATAGATCACCTTGGAAGACCTGGTGCCTTATTTCCCACTCCCAGGAAAATAATCCAGGTCAGGGTAAGTAGAGTAGATCCTGGGATAATTGACACAGAGTGGTGAGGAAGAGATAAGGGCAAACCTTGGAACAGATGGACAGTAGACCACCATTTTAATGGGTGGAATAATAGATTTCAAAAGTAGCTACATTTGGAGGTACCAGGCAGTGACTATTGTAGATAGAAAGCCCGTAGTATGGTGGGTATTCTCCCTAACACAAAAGAGAAACAGCACTATGAAAAAGTCTAGGTAGGACTGAACTAAACAAAAAGCAGGATATAGAAATTTTGCATATTATATGACTGCATATTTCAAACACAAGAGAAATTATGATAAGATAAAGTTTCCTACTCCTAAATCACTAAGTTGATCATGTACATTAATATCAGCTAAGCTTCAGCATAAAATCTGAGACTAGCATTAAATGCATCCAGATGGACAGTAAAGAAGCATCTATTCTGCATACTTAGGAGCAAACAGTGGACCTTATTTGATCTCATCTCAACTGAAGAAAAGTTTCTGCCACATAAAAGGAAAAGAACATTGTACTTAGTGTCTAGAGTGAAAACATACTTTGAAAAAGGTTTGCTATAGGGAACAGAAATTAATTTTAGACACCTTTTACTTTGTGCTTTAATAGAAATCAAGGGTCTCTGGACCATTTTGTAAAAGTCACAGAGATAGTAATGTTACATTGCAAGATAAGATAATAGACTGAGATGAAAAAGTGGCTAAGACAGAAATTAAAAGGGAGCTGGATGAGTTTTTTTAAAAAGATATAAAATCATGGCAGAATTAGAAACTTCATTAGAAGGACTAAAAGACAGTATACACTGAAGAAAATTGTGTCAGTTGTGTGAAGGGAAATTTGATAAAAGTTTTGCAGATAAAATTGACATGATAAATATGAAATGCTGAATTGAAATCCAACAGTGGCAAATTAGTGTCCTTTATAAACTAAAAGAATACAGACAGTTATCAAAGGTAATGTTGATAAAAATTTTCCAAAGATAATTGGATCTGAGCTTGAAGCCAATTTTGCCTTTAAAATTTTTTTTAATTTTAACAATAAGAATTAAGAAAATAATATATTAATATGGGCATAGAAGAAAACAGTTTGCCTACAAAGGATGAAAAATCTTACTGGTCATTTTAAATGCCAGAGTTGAAATGTGAGGACCAAGAATTATATATCCAGCCAAGATGTCACTTGTGTAATTGTGAAAGAAACACATTCTCAGACATGCGAGGGCTCAGAAAACATACCAACCATATCCTTTCTGCAATTTTTTTCTGAGATGTAATCCTGCCACTTAAAAGATAAATCTAAAGAGCACAACAATTGCAAAGTATCAGTGGTGAGTATTGAAGCTAGCTCAATATAGAATGAGCTTTAAATACTGGTTGTACGCATGGTTATTAAAGAGAACGTAATCCAGTTGAAGAATGGAGTCTGAAATGAAATCCCTGTTGATGAATACTAAAATTAGAAAGAAGGGACTAGTTAACAGGAGTCATAGGTATTTTTAAATTTTTCATGCTGATAAAATGTATAGTTCCAAGTGTGATTTTTGTAACTCAAAGATAACTACATGTACATGATTTTTCATTCTATGAGTTTTAAATCATTTGGAAAAAAAGTATAAAAGCACAGTCTAGATAGTAAAAGATAGAAAGCAAAGGAAATTGTGAGGAAGCCTTTGAAATAATATATAAAAAAGGATAATAGACTAACAATTCTTTTTATCAATAAATATCAATAATTGAATTTACCCATTAAAAGTCAAAGACCAACTGGGGCAAACTATCTGAACCACAATTTGATCTTAACTCTAATCTTTTCCTTAACATTAAAAATAGTGATATATGTACCCTAGAAAAATAGGTTCTGCCTATTTGAAATACTGTATACTTTGCTGAGATATGCTAGCTAAGCTACTGGAAATCATAGAGATGAAATTTACTACATTAGTGTCTTAAATGTTTTATTTTTCATTTCAAAAACTTTTATCTATTCCAGCATTCTTCAGTGTGGAAAAGTAGTCTTATACTCTCTGTCCAGTTCTTTGCATAAATGTATACATCAAAAGATGTATATGTTTTGCCTTTAAATGAGTGACTTTTATGATATGTGAATTATATCTTAGTAAAGCTTTTAAAATGTATAGACATTGTGATGTGACTGTATTCATAATTTTTACTATTTCTTTTTAATATTAAACCAAGATCAAAAGACATATTGTTCACACCACCAATAATAATAATCTATTGGTATGACTAAATCTATCTATAGATTTTGTTCAGGTATAATCTCTTTTATTCAGGATGCATTGATATTACTGATTTTAGTGTACTTTTTAAAAAAGTCTATCATGGTTAAATAACTGAGTAGAAAAATCTCTTTTCATGGGTTTTCAGTGATAAACCAAATTTTGTTGTGTCTGTCTTCCTCTTACTATATTGATTCAAACTCCACACATCACTGATTGTGTCCACTTCTAAAGTGAAGTAGCTGCTAACATGTGCATGATAGTAATTCCTCTTTCACATGACAGTCATCCTTCAGTTCATTTCATAAAGAAGTTTGGGCAATAGCTTAGTCTGCTTCCTTTGTGAATGTGGATATTTGTCATTAACTTCATGGCTGGTATAATAGGTTCCTTGGCAGTAGTTTGAATTGTAGCTGGTTTCCCTGTAAGCAGTGCAAATTCAAATAAATCCTCTGTAGTTTTTGGCTCTTTCTTTAGCAACAAAATTCATCACTTTTATGCTGGAAAGCATTACTGAGTGCTTTTCTAGAAAGACTCATAAAGGTCACTGTGCTTTGTTTGAAAGTGATACAGAAACTATGATGTTCTCAATATGTGCACAGCTTTAGGCATTTTTTTACACTTTATCTCATTTAACCATCAGAGCAGACCTTTAAGAATCTGGTATGCAGAAGAGAAATAGAACTTTGTCAGTATCCCAAAAGTTCCCCTCCTGTCTCTTCCTAATCACTATCCTCTACTTTCTTCCCAAGGATAATCACTATCCTGTCTTCTAATGCTATAGTTTAGTTTTGTCTAAAATAAATAAGATAATCTGTAACCTTCTGTGTTTGTGAGTCCACGTTCCACTTAGATTTGTTTTTTTACATTGTTGTTTAATACAAGCACTATCACTATGAAAATTCTTGTGCAGGTTCTTAGGTGAATGTGTGCACAAATGCAAATAAGTCACTTTACTCAGAGTCAAAACAAAAATAAAACAAAAACAAAACTGTGATGTCTTCAGGCCACCAATGTGACCAGGTTTCATAGCAGGAAGTTTGGAGCAAGTAGATGACTCAATCAAAATTTCAGATATTCATTCTCTGTTTTCTATTTATAATTTTCCTTTTCAGGTGCGTAGGTGACATCACTTTTTTGTCTTACATATATTCTATATTCTGTTCATTTTTAAGATTATGATGTTTTTATGGGTTGTATTATTTGCAGTTCTATTTTCATTATTGCTTTGAACCCTTCAATGAATTATTATTGAATCATTTTATTGCTCAGCGATAAAATACAAGAAAAATGCAGACTTAATAACTATAAACAACACTTAAAAATATGAAAATAGGGGATCAGATGCGGCTCAAGCAGTTAAGCAGTTGAGCACCTGCTTCCCACATGGGAGGTGTCCCGGGTGTCCTTGTGCCTCCTTGAAAAAAAAAACAACAAGCAAACAAACGAAGAAACCAACTTAGGGGAGCTGATATGGCTCAGCGGTTGAGCACCGGCTTCCTACATATGAGGTCCTGGGTTCAATCCACAGCCCTGGTACCTCAAAAACAAATATATGTGTATATATATATATATGAAAATACATTAGCTGAGATGAACTCAATCTGATAATTAGTGTGAACACATAGATATAGAACATTGGCAACCTTTAAAATCATAATGTTCAATAAAATTATTTAAAGATTTCTGGAAAAATAATTCAGCTCTCCAAATTAAGGAAAGATATGTGGTCCACACTTCAAAAAGCACTGAGTTTAAAGGATCACAAGTCACTACTGCTGTTGTGGCTAGTCACTTGGCTGCAAGTGCTAGATGTATTCAGAATGTCTTCTTGTTTTATGGTAACTATGTTTCCATAATGCCTGTTGGAAATGAAGATTAATTCTTTTCATTTATTTTGCTTGGATTTAAGATGGGTAAAATTGTTAAAACACCTAGACTTTATTTTAAAATCTAGTTCCAGAATGTTTCCTGTGCATCAGGTTTTTCACTGGTCTTACATATTCTTTATCTCATCATAAACCTGTGAGCCCTAGGTGTTGGCTTAAATAGAAAAAATGTTTTACTACTAGATGGGGAATAGGAGGCAATGAGGAAGCCAAGAGGAAGGGGATCTGAAGTACTTCCATCTTGGGCAGTGTAAGTATCTACTTCAATTCAGTAGGCATTTTAGTATTGCTATTTCCTCTTTTCTCTTTCTTTCTCCCTTTTCCCCCAGGTACAAAGAAAATGACTCTGAGGAACTCTCAATTTCCAAACTTAACATTTTCTTGTCTGGAGCCTGTCTGTTAGTCCCAGCTTCATTTTATTTTTGTTTTGTTTTTAGTTTTACTTATATGTGGACTATTTAGTTAGGTTGATAAGTATATTTACAGCAGTCTTATGACTGCTTAAAGAATTAAAATATATTTAGAGAATTTAAAGTCATGTTTCCTTTCTCTTTCCTGATGTTTTTAATTGTTGTGCTAATATTCTCCCTGTTATCTAGAGTCAAAAATCTTATCTGGTTCATTCCTCTTTCATACCTCATATTCAATCAGTGTTCAAAAACTTGATCAGTCTTTTCATTATTTTCTGCATTGCTACTTTCTGATCCAGGTACCTATGTGCTGTCTGAGATTATAGTAGCTTAGCCAGAAACATTAATTCTAGGCTCTCATTTTTCTGATATTCCATTTTATTCCTTAAAAATTACTTTTATCAGTGTTCCTCTTTCATTTGCCCTAAATCCCTAATTTTTAGGGGGTGTCTGGCACCTAATTCTACCTTACCTAAGCAACCTTATTTTTTGCTATTCACTAACAAAGGGGAAGGGAATTCCTGTTTACTGTGTACTGCTCTTATGCCAGGCAGGCACTAGATACTTTACATGCGTTATAGCTTTAAATTCTCAAAACCACTCTGTAAGGTTGGTATTCCTATTTCTTTTTTATATATGGGAAAACTGGGATTCACAGAAGTTACATAATTACCCAGGGTCACAGCTTGGGTAAAATAGGATTTAAATAAATCCATCTTTGTGATCTTGCAAAGCCTGTGTTTTTTCTATATCTCTATCTTGTACTGTATAAAAATCACCTTTTATCAGAATGGCTTTCCTTGATATTCCATAATATATCTATTCTTTTTTTAAACATTGTTTTAGAAGGTCCTAGAGATTGAACCCAGGACCTTGTACATGGGAAGCAGGCGCTCAACCACTGAGCTACATCCACTCCCCAATGAGAGTTATTTTTCTGTTTGTTTGTAGGCAGTACCGGGGAACAAACCTGGGACACCTTATACGTGGGAAGCAGGCATCATACCTTTGCTTGTGTGACTCTTTCCTCCTAAAATTCTTCTGTTCTCTTTTTACTTATCCAAATTATATCCATGCCTTAAGGATCAGCTTAAATACATTTCTTTTTGGTATGAGTCTCTGAATTCCATTTGCTTATCTTTTTTCCCTCAACTTTTTAGTACATATAATGTCTTATTCTATTTCTTCTAGTTCATATGTGTTAGACTTATGTCCCAATTAGAATAGAAATTCTTTGAAGGCAAAAGCCAAATATATGCTGCTTCTCTAAGCCTGATAGGCAGGTCACAGCTCATAGAAGTTTCTCAATAAGTCCTTGTTGGTTGATCATACAGTGATATTTTGGGAAAATTTCTTCTAGTCTTCAAAGATTTAAATTAAAATTTAAATCATTTTGTCTATTTGTATTTCTTCGTATACTAGTTTGAATTAATATTTAAAAAGTAAATTTAAGCTCTAAACTGCTAAAATTATAAGAATCAAATGCTGGGGCCATGTTTTTCACTTTAAAAGTTCCATTTCATTCAGTTTTTATCATGCTATTAGAATCAGCTCCTGTAATATTTAAGTTCTGTAAGTTAATATATAAAAAAGAATAATGACATCTTGTAAGACTCTCAACTTTCTAACCTATTCTTTTGCCCTATTAGTTTATTTTTAGAACATCAGTCAGAATATGTGACATTGGAAATAATCTTAAATGCCCCTTCCATAAATGTTAAATTGCCATTAATATGGATTAAAAGTTTAGTGGTAATTTGAGCCAGCTTTGTTCACAAGAAACTTAAGTAGTTTTGTTGACTCTTTCTTATTGTTAGGATGACTACTTTGCTTTAATTATGATGAAACATTTTGTACTCATTTTGCTTTGAGTTTAGGTGGAGAAATTGACTTAAACTTTATATGACACTAATATGAATCCATGTCTTCTTTTACCTTATTACTATATCTTGCTTGTTTTTGAATATCCATTTATATAATAAGTTATATAAAAGGTTACTTTTTCCTGCTTATTACTAATTTAGGTTGAATTAATTCTTCAGTTCTTTTCAGTTATTTATAGAAAAAGTATTTACCATTTTACTCTGGGTATAATCAGGTTTTCTAGTGCTGTGTACCCTCACCATTTTAATTCAAATTATATTTTTCTCTGTGTTAAATTAATGTTTTTTCTATAGTAAACCTAGTCTCTCACTGTTTCTCTCTCAGTCTCTGTCTCTGTCTCTCTTTCTCTGTTATCTTAGTAAAGAATTAGAAGAGATGCTTGCAAAGGTAAAAGTTTGGTTAAGGATGAAAGTTTAGTTTATGGTACCCAGTATTAACGTCTTTCTTTTTTACGTGGTATCCCTTTGAAACAGATATCCTTTTTTGGAGTTGGTTTCTGTTTTAGTTTAGATTTTTATTGTAAAGCAACAAAAACTACTTCTGATTAACTTAGGCAAAAATGAATTCATTGGAAGGATAACTGATTCACAGCTTTGAATTAAGAACTAAACAATTAGGCCTTGGGAAAGTTGGGAACTAAGGAATTCTGGGCACTCAGAGGCAGGAACTAGTAGACATCACTTTCAGAAGGCTATCATCAGATGATATAATCCTACTTGCTTTGTGTTTGCTCTCAAAATTTAATTCCTGGGGAGCAGTAAAACAGGATCACTTGGCCTTGTCCTGTTGATGGTGATGGTAGTTTGGATGGATGTGAGGTGGGTAATGTACAGGGCTATGTAATTGACAGTCCTGCCAGCATCATAGTACATTGGAATGAAGTAGTTGTTCAAAGGAATATAGGAGGGGATTCTAGACAGACAAAAACAAGAGCTGTCTACTAAATTGATATTTTTGTTATCCAGTACACGTTAGACACATACATATACATATTTCCAGAATGTTTACTCCTGTCATGTTGCAGCTAATCCTATATTCAACTGTAGCATACAGTATCCCCAATGGTAGACACTCAAAGTCCCATGCAATTCCTGCAGCAATTTTATTTGGCAATTAGGAAAAGTAATTCTTGGAGAGCAATTAATTAGATTACAGAGTGGTGGAAGCTAGATTGTAAGACGTTAAGGTGAGAGTGGTGAGAAAGAACAAATAGATATAGGTCACAAAGAATCCTGTTATTATAGTATTAGATGGTTTAAAGATAGGGCAGCCATATAGATTATCATTTTGAGAGTTAAAGGATGCACACTATAAACAATTATGCTGTAATATAAGGTATAAATCAGGACACATGGTCACTCTATTTAAAGATTCTGTACTCAGATTATTCTATATTAAGGAAATGGTATGTTGTGTTTAATAATGCTTATGAGTTATTTTTAGTGTTCTTATATTTTCTGAATAATAATCACTGTTAAAACTTTTAGTGTCCTAAATTAGATACCATCTTTAGCATCTATTAGTGTTTTATTTGCAAGATTTTTTTATTAAATAAAAAAGTAAGGTTATGTCTTGTATAACAGAAAATTGACAATGGAGGGAGCAATAGAAATCTCAATATTGGAAGTTTTTGGTTTGGTATCTTCTATAAAATACAGGGTTCCCTAGTTTGGCATGGATAGATAACTTTGGAGAACCCAGATTGTTTTTTAACGTGTGTTTTCCTGTATAAACTGTCACGGTTATTTTGCTAATGTGATATTATTAATGCTATTATCTGTTTATCATGAAACTTTTTTTTTAGCTGACATCTGAAATGTTTGAAGCAGATCTTGAGAAGGCATTATTGTTAAGTAAATTAGAATATGAAGAGCACAAAAAGGTATTTACATGTTTATTGATTTGGGCATTTTAGAAGTTTAATTGTTCAAAGGTTAGGACCAGCCATCCTGAATTTTAGATAAAAGGTCTACTTTAAAGTTTGTCCTGAAAAATTCATCCTTGTATCAAAATATTATCAAAAAGTTTTCATAATAGGATTCCTCCTCAAGGTTTTTTTTTTTTTTTCTTTTAAGAGAAGAAAGATATTTTACAGAAAAAGCAATATCGAGAGTCAACATATTTACACTAGTTCTCTGAGCCCCAGTTCCCACAGGGTGACATGGAGGCCAGATGACCCCAGCATTCACAACAGGGAGTGCTATACTTCCTCAGATTTTGAGAGATAACAGCCACTTGTGGACTAAGCTTTGTCTGGTGATTTGGAATGTTTAATTAAAAAGTACCTCCATACAAGATGAAAGGAAAAGATAAAATGAAATACACAGCAGATGATTTATTTTAGCTAATTTTAAATGAATGTAGGAAATAAGTAGATTTAAAAATTTAAGTAAGTATAGATGCTACAGTACAAGGGCATCCATGAAGAGACCCTTTACTGGAGATACACTACAACTAACTAAAGTTAATAAGGCCATTTTCTGATGTTTTGGCCTTGTGAACTCAGCATATGTCACTGAGCTTCAATATTGTACTGTGACCTGAAGTGTATTCTACAGCTTTTGACTGTAGGAATGTATCAGTAATATTGGTTTCCAGTTTCAGTATTTAAATTGTTTGACATTATTATCTTCACATCATTTAAAATTTTAGTGCTTTAATCTCATTGGGATTTTTTTTGGTCCATAAAATTTTTCAACTTGTGGTTGCTTGGTGACTGATCATCTGTGGCCTCTGGTCACATTTAAGGGCCTTTTGACCATGTCATTGTATGGAATATTTAATTAAAAAGTTTCTTCACCCAAGATGAAGGGAAGAAAGGAAAAAACTCACATCAGATGATTTTGCTATTTATTTATACTTCATGAGGAAATGAAAGTTGCAGGTAAATGGACTTTGTACACTTTATGTTAGTTTCATTTTCCATTTCCCTTTTCCTGTTATCCTGAAAAATAAAGAATGGCCATAACCCTCAGTGTTACTTATCCACTTAAACACAAAGCAGACAATTACAAAAATGGACACACCTGGCTTTATATAATTTAATCATTTAAATGGATGTTCAGGTTAGACTGGAAAGCTCCTGTCTTGCTCATTTAGGAGACAAAATTTGTCAAGTAGGGTATTGGCTTGCAATAATGATTGGTTGTTTATATATATGTCAAGATATTGAAACTAAAAGGATTATATTTGTCAAGAAGTAGGAGTAGATGGTGTTGGAAAAAATACCATGCTTCAACCAGTTTTCTTGGCACAGCCATAGGCCTAGTATCCAGAAGCGTTTGTTTTTTTTAGACAATAATGACTCATAAAATGGAGAAGGATACCTTTTTTATGCTATTGCTAGTTTCATGTGATTTCACTGACATCGTCAAGAGTTTTAAGTCAGTATTACTATAAAATAACTATAATAATTTTAGCCTAAGGATTTTCATAATAACTGAAGTTTGGGATAGCATTTTCTTTACTGTTCTATCAGTCAGCCACCAAATATTTATTCCAAAATATGCTAGGCAGACAAAATACAAAAACAAAGATAGTCCTAGCCACTGAGTTTAGTGCAGGGAAACATATTTATAACCATAATATATAGTACTGAGAAATGGGTTTTCTCAGTGCAGTGGAAATTCAGAAAAGTAGAATTTTCTGTACCTTTAGTGGGGATGGATTTTAGGAAAGGATTCTTAAAAAAAGTAGTTTTAATAGATGAATTAGAATTTCACCAGGTAGACAAGAGGAAGGTAGGCATTCCCAGACAAGGAATAGCAAGTAAACAAGACACACGCATGTGAAAGAGTATATAGGACATTTGAAAAACTGAAATTTAAGACTTAGAATTGCTAGAGATAGGACCAGAAGGATAGGAAGTAAAGAACCTCATGTACCAGGCTAAGGAGAATGGATTTTCTTCATCTGTTGGCAGAGAACTATTGAATTATTTTTAACTTGTAGACTGATTTTGGGCTTTCATTTTAGAAACTCATGCTGTAGCATTGAAGATGGATTGAAGGGCTAAAATTAGAGGCTGTTGCAGTGTCCAAGCAGAAGAAAAGAGAATAGAATTAGGAGATCTTAAAGAGATAAACTCAACAGGACCTAATGATAATTTGGATACAGAATGTATAGGAAGAATAGACAAGGATTACTGAGGTGTCTAGCTTGGGCACTTGTGTAAATAATGCTGGCATTAAACATGTTAATTAGTAGAGGATCCAGGCAGGTTGGATGGGAGAGAAGGATAACAAATTTACTTTGGAGATGCTTGTTGAACATTCCAGTTAAATTATCTGTATATACAGAAACCATCACTATATAGGTAGAACCTTAAACTTTGGGTGTGAAGAATAATGGGTATAAAGCATAAGAAAAATAGGTTAAGAGTGGACTAATGGTGAACAGCAGCTAAATTTTTAAGAAGATTGTTGGAAAAAGAGAAGCCAGTGAAGGAGTCTTAGGAGTAGTCAGATATATTGAGAAAACCAAGAGATGCTTGAAAATAATATCTTTTGGATTTGACAGGAGGAGGTTGACCTTAATTTTAGTGTCAGAGAACAGCAGAAGCCAGATTTTGGTGGGGTGAGAAATGGATTGAGAGAAGAAATTGACTGTAGATTATTGTTTTACGTTTGGTCCTGAAAGGAAGAAGAAGAAAAAGAAGGTGGCAACTAGGAGGGGTTATAGGCCAAGGTATAATTTTTTTGTTTTTATTTTACTGTTTAAGATGCATGAGATTGTGTATATATGTAAACAGGCATCCTTTTACATAATTTGGCTAGCCTAAGTTTTGATTTTTTTCATTATTTGCCTTTTATCTTTAAAAAATAAAACTTTGAGAATTATGTATTACATATTGGTGAATTTATTTTGCTAGTGTAAAGCAAGCTTAATTTTTTTGATAATACTTTTTAGGAGTATGAAAATGCTGAAAATGCTTCAACTCAGTCAAAGGGTATGAATAAAAAAGATAAAAGAAAGAATCACCACGGGAAAGACAAACCTCTCACAGTATCGCTAAAAGATTTTCAAACTGAAGGTAATATATATGCATGAAATCTATTACACTGGAAGAACTATACCTTCTAAGTCTTTATATTTGCTTGACAGTTTCATTAAGTTTTAAATAGTTTTTGAATTTTTAAAAATGAGTAAAATTGTTTTGTTAATGAGTTATTTAGAATGTAAAAACATGTAAACTTGCTTGGAAATGAACTAATAAAACCCATTTGGGCATTAAAGTAATTTAAAATTTGTTATTAAAACCCCATAAAACTTTAGTAAGAATTTGTCTTTTTGTATTTCTGGGTACGTCCCTTTTCCAAAACTCATTGAAAGTAAAAATTGACATTTGTAGTTTTTAAGGCATCTTGAAACTATTACTGTCCTTTGTTAGAAAGTGATTTGCTTTCTTTGCCCAGGAAAATTGTCTTCCAGTTTCATGCATTGTTTGTTGGTCAACCACTTCAAGTTATCTGGAATTACATCTTAGAAAATAAAATACAAATTTCAGATTGAAACTTATTACCAGTAACCTCTTTATAAGATAATTCATGTTTTTTATTAAACAGAAGATAGAAGGAAATTATACCATCCACTAAACTTTTGAAGACAGACCACAAAGTGCGTTATTTTTAATGAGGAAAATGGTAAAAAACAACAACAAAAAAAACCCTAAACCAGCTTGGTCCAATATGAGCTTCTATCCATATGTGGCAGTTTAAATACAGATTAATTTGCTTTGGCAGTCAATGAGATCCTGCTGAGACGTGCATAAGTGTAGCATCTGGAATGACCTTCTGGCTCACTTTGAAGTCTCTTAGCCATATAAATTTTGTCTTTACCCTTTCCCCCTTTTGATCAAGTTCTTTCTCCAGTTGCACTGCTAGTTGGCGGTTGGTAGTAATCCTTTGGTGCCAGGGAGGCTCATCCCCGGGAGTCATGTCCCACGCTGAGGGGAAGGTAATGCATTTATATGCTGAGTTTGACTTACAGAGAGGCCACATTTAACCAACAAGGAGGCTCTCAGGAGGTAACTCTTAGGCACCCTATAATACTAGGCTAAATTTCAGTTTCAAAAGTAAAGGTTCATAAGTACAGTCATCAATATCAAGGGCCTGTCAGTGGTTCATCCTCCTTCACTAGTCACTGCCCCTGTTCTCGGGGGATTCTTGCTGTCCCATTAGAGAAGAGGCAGAGCTCCCCAGGATGGGAATTCGATATTCTTTTGGTTATTGTGTGAATCTCCACCCACCATGACAATGCCCCATGAAGACTTGAACCCATTTGTTTGTCTTATAGGTATGCCGCAGGTGAACCTCCTCCCATGCATCTTCCATCACTGACACCCCGCACCAGTGATCCTCCCCTGCCACAGTTGTAACCCTTCTGTGATCTAAAGCTTCTTAAAAAATGAAACCAACAAAATAACCAAATACAATTAATAAGAAAATGAAATGATAGTTTCAAAAATAACAGAATAACAAAAAAAATTTTTAATAAAATTTGAAATAATAAAATATAAAATTTTAAAAAATTTGACATTGTCTTTCTTTATCACTGTAAAATCTGTTGTCTTATATGTACAGTGACATTTTCTTTCGCTTATTCCCCCAGTGTCTTATTTTTTTCATTTTGTCTTCAAAGAAGCTTTAGGTTACAGAAGTCACGTACAGAATATAGGGGATTCCCATATACCCAACATCCTCTCCCTTTCCGCTTTCCTCTTTCCTCTATTAATAACATTTTAAATGTGGATGGTATGTTTGTTACAGTTGAGGTACAAATATTGAAACATTGCTACTAACCGTGGTCAATGATTTACATTATGGTTTACCTTCCTTTACTTTTATAAATTTTGATGAAATTTAACATGGCCTGTATCCACCATTGCAAGATCATATAGAACAATTCCATTGCCCCAAAATTGCCCGTGTTCCATCTATTCTATTCCTCCCTCCCCCTCCCCTCGGAATGCATGGCAACCACCAATCTTCACTCCTTGAAGAACATTCATAGTTACTTGCTTCATAGCAGGGCTCCTGAGGGTTCTGGAGACATCCAGACACTATAGGCAGGGAAGACAGCTCAGTAGTGGTGCCCTGCCAGTGGGCCCTACTTTGGAATTTATGCTCCCCAGTGTGACATAGTAGACTCAGTTGTGGTTTCCCTATACATGGCTTTTCTGCCCGTTCTGTTTGAACCTATACTTAGTACTAAAGTTGGTAGATATATGCCCAAGAGACTTAAATCTTTGGGCTGTCCATGTGCCAGTTGGACCCTGAATCTCAGTAGAGTTGCAACACCTACTCTTCAGTTCATTGTATTCACCCAGGACAACTAACGAGATGATGATGGGCAACGACCATCCCAAGGAGCAGAGAGAGTCTGCAAATGCATGAAAGATAGTCCCATCCATCTGCCCCATGGGATCTAAGGCCCCTCTCAAACAGGTGGAGTGGGCATCACCATCCAGATCCTCAGGATTTGGGAATGATCAATAGACTAGAGTAGGCTTACTGGTATTCTACTATAGACTTACTGGTATTCTAACAATGGAAGAACTTTTATCATTGATGTTGAGGCAGTGGCCACCGGAGGTTCTGAGGGGAAGGAGAGGAAAAATAAGTGTAATATGGGGGCATTTTCGGGACTTGGGAATTGTCCTGAATGACATTGCAAAGACAGATACAGGCCATTATATATCTTGTCATAACTACAAAATTGTGCAGGAGAGAATGTAAACTACAATGTAAACTGTAATCCATGCTTAGTGACAGTGTTCCAAAATGTGTTCATCAGTTGTACCAAATGTACCACACTAATGAAGGATGTTGTTAATATGGGAAAATGTGGGAGGAGTAGGGTACGGTGCATATGGGAATCCCCTATATTTTCTATGTAACATTTATGTAATCTAAGTATCTTTTAAAAAAATTTTTTTAAGTATATAAAAAAACAGATTAATTAAAATTAACTATGGGGAGCGGATGTGGCTCAAGCAGTTGAGTGCCTGCCTCTGACATGGGAGGTCCCAGTTTCGGTTCCCGGTGCCTCCTAGAGAGAAACAGACAAAAAAACAACAAGCAAACAAACAAAGAAACCAACTCAGGGGAACCGATGTGGCTCAGTAGTTGGGTGCCAGCCTCCCACATATGAGGTCCTGGGTTCAATCCCTAGTCCCAGTACCTAAAAAAAAAAAAATTAAAATTAAAAATTAAGTTCCTTAGTTGCTGTAGCCACATTTCAGGTACTCAACTGCCGGATGTGACTAGTAGCTTCCATATTGGACAGCACAGATATGAACATTTCTATCATCACAGAAAATATTATTGGCCAGTGCTGCACCTACATCAGTCAGAATAGCTGTTGACCAAACAAACAGCTATTTGTTCATTGACAGAGCAGTTTATCTGATTAATATGAATTTAGCCTTAAAACGCTGGGCATTTGTTCTGTGAGGATTAATACTTCCACAGCAATAGTCTCAAAGAAAGAAACCTAAATACTGTTTTTGGAAACAATTTTGTGAAATTATTAATAAACTTAAGAGGGTTATATTATTTTCATTTGAGGATCAATGAAAGATAAATGCATATATAAGAGAGATGATTTAACTTTAAAAAATGAAAGAAAGTTTATCATTATCTGCTTTTCTCATTTGCTTTGCTTTGGGGTTAAAAGAAGACATGCATGTTAAAATTTCAAAATTTGGTAAGAAAGATTTTATATAAGATAAATATTTCATTAAAGACTAGGCAGAAACAAACAGGAAAAGAATGCTTTCATAAACTCTCTAATTTATTTTCCATGTTTAATTTATTAAGTACCATGCAAATTTATTAGCTGTATTGAGAAAGACATCAGTGTGATACCCTGAAAGGGGAACTACACAACTATTACAAGTAAGACAGTCATGATTCTTCCTTGGGTTCTGGCATCTCATTTCATGCTACGAAGAACATGCTAGAAAAATGATTATATAACCTACCAGGATTTGGTAGTTTGATTTGAAACTTGTGCTTTTGGCTTTTTGTGTTATGGACTATTTTGATCAACAAATTCTTTAGAGAACTGGACCAGCTTTTCTATTCTTCATCTTAAGAAAGCTATTGTGTTTAATTATTTTTAGTCCTTGAAAATGGAAAAATTTCTGCTGTACACAAATGCTACCTATTGGATAACCTGATTATCTCCAATTTAAATAAAAACAAGACTTGCTTGTTCTTTATTACTTTAGTTTCAATGTTGTATATGTGTAGATTTTCTTCTGACTTTCATATCCTCATTCTGCTTTCAAGTAATCCCTTTCCAGAAATGCTGTATTATTACTAAGTCAATGATTTGTTTCAGTTAGATATATTTGGTGGAAGGGGGGGGGGGCATGTTCTTTTTTCTGTATTCATTCAGTAGCTTCTTCAATTTTTAGAATTTTTCATAGTATTATCAAATCACTATGATATATATATTTAAAATAAAAACACTAGCTGATAGTTTTAAAGGACGCCAATGACTATCTTTGATTTCATCCCATAAAGGCAATGATTTGAAATTTTTTTGTAGTTTTCAGTACCCTGTTATTTTATTTTGATACATATTTTCCCCCTTGGCTCTCCCCCTTTTTCTCCCCCAAATTTATATGAAACCAAAAACTAAGTTATCTGTAAAACTCCTAGATGGCTTCTATAACTCTTATTATAATTTCAAAATTCTTTTTAATTACTTTGTTTAAAAGTTTTTACATGTTAAAAACTTTTTATGTTAATTTCCATCAATGAAGTCTCACCTTTTTTTTTTATTTACAGATAACATTAATAAAAAGACTGAGGTAAGTCTTGGCTGTAACCCATCTTTATTCTAGAAAATAATTTGGTTATTGTTTTAAGAATAATACTTCACTGTTTAGCCAGTAAGTCTTTTTTGAGACATCACCATTTAAAGGGCAATCCACAGGTTGTCTTGAGCGAACCCAATCATTTCTGGAGATTGTAATATATAAAATACATTAGAGTAAAAATTGATTATTCATATAAGTATAATATCTTTTGGCTTTATCATCCTTATTTTTGTGTGTGAACCAGAAGGTCTACCACAATTTAAGCTTGCAATTTCAGACAAAAGTGGTACTACATTCCAAGTCCATATTTTAATCTTTATTAAAAACTTATCCTGAGACCATGTTTTGGACCATATTTTGGAATTATGGAAATTGTTAGATGAGCTTTGATTCTGCAGTTACGCCTATGGGTAAGATTAACCTGACTATAACATCTCTTAGCATTCACTATTAGAGGATAGAGCAAAGCCTACCACCTTCCTAGTGGTGTTAGCTACTTTTTAAAATTATTTTTTGAAATGAAATTTATATAACATAAAATTAGCCATTTTAAAGTGAACAGTTCAGTGACACTTATTAAGTCACAGTGTTGTGCAACCAACATCTCTAACTAGTTCTAACACATTTCCATCATGCAAGTAAAATTCTTTACCTTTTAAGCTGTTTCTCTCCTTTCCTCTCTCCCTGTTGTCCCTAGCCTAACAGCTACCAATCTATGTTCTATCTTTATAGATTTATCTATTCTGGATATTTCATATAAATGGAGTCATACAATATATAGCATTTTGTGTCTGGCTCCTTTCAATTATAACATTTTGAAGGTTCATCCATATTGTAGCATGTATCAGTACTTCATTCCTTTTTATGACTGAATAATATTCCTCTGTGTGTGTGTGTATGTGTGTGTGTAGCACAATCTGTTCATCTGTTGATGAGCATTTGGACTGATTCCACCCTTTGGCTGTTGTGATCAGTGCTACTATGAATATGTGTTTACATGTACTTGTTTGTGTACCTGTTTTCAGTTCTTTTGGGCATATACCAAGAAGTGGAAATACAGTGCATAGGGTAATTCTGTGTTTAACTTTTTGAGAACCACTGAACTGTTTCCCACAGTGGCTGAACCGTTTTTACATTCCCACTACTATTTTTTTTTTTTTTTAATGGACTCCAGTACAGCCTCTACAAACCTTTTAGAATTGATAGATGATACTACTATAAAATATCCTCTAATATTTAGGAAGATACTAATAAAATGGTAGAGTTCTTTTGAATTTTTAGGTAATTATTTGAAAGTTTCATTATCCTTCTATTATTTTTTTACTGTAACTATGGTATTTCCAGAACCTTAAAAACCCTCTTTATTAGAAAAAATTTTAAGCCATGCTCCAAATCAGAAAGACTTGTTATAAACAATAGTCAGAGTCCTTGGGCATCCATTTGCTTACAAGTGACCACTGAAGAATTAGAGCTTTATCTAAGTACTGAGTGTGGTTGCAGACTGAGCAGAACAGATTGTTCACTGTCACCTGCTGCTAGAGAGCAACTGCTGGGAAGTGCAGAAGCCTTGACTTCTGGCATGCTTTCGGATATTTATTCTGCATGCAGTACGAATGTCTGTTTTCATGGTTTGGAGAGAACAACTCATGTCTTCTTTGAGGTGCTGGACCCTGTCTCAGGCACCTGCCCACCAGTCTCCACTTCTACCGCCCCAGGTTATTCTGGGCTATCCGGGCCTATGTATGTAATTTTTCACTAATCTCACTGATTAATTTTTTATTGGTTCCTTGATTTCATTCTAGATTACATACATGGCTTCTCAACTTTTTCTTTTTTTTTTGGCCATTTGTTAGACATTTTTAAGAAAACCACATCTAAATAACTATGACTATATTAATAATTTAGTCCTTAATTGTGCATACAAAACAAAATTTATATGTTAAAACAGATGGATGACATTCTTTTAAGTTATTTACAAATCAACTTCATCATTTCTTAGATTAAAATTTAAATGACCACAGATATAGACTGAATATTAATTCCGTATTTGAAAGTAGAAAACATGCATTTTTAGACTGATTCCAGATTATTTTTTATTAGAGAAGTTGTACATTTACAGAAAAATCATGCAGAAAATAGAGAGTTTTAATATACTCTGCCATCTTTTTAACATTTTGCATTTGTTTGGTACCTTTGTTACAGTTGAGGAGAGATATAATTGCACTATTAACTATAGTCCACAGTTTAGAGTTCACTGTTGTGTTTTACAGTCCTATGGTTGTTTTCTGCTTTTTTTAAAAAAATTTTGTTTTAGCAACATATGTACCACCTAAAATTTCCCCCTTTTAACCACAATCTGTAGTTCAGTGATGTTAATTACATTTACAATGTTGTGTTACCATCACCACCATCCATGACCAAAACCTTTCCATCCAAACTGAAAAACAGAAACTACAGCAATTAAGAACTCCCTATTCCATACCTCCACCCCAGCCCCTGGTAACCTGTATTTTAGTTTCTGTCTCTATGAATTTGCTTATTCTAATTATTTCATATCTATGAAATGATACAATATTTGTCCTTTTCTGTCTGACTTATTTCATGCAATATGATGCCTTCATGATTCATTCATAACGTCGCGTTTATCAGAACTTTACTCCTTTTCACAGTTGACTAATATTCCATTGTATGTTTATCCAGTCATCTGTTGATGGACACCTGGGTTGCTCCACTTTTTGGCAGTTGTAAATAATGCTTTTGTGAACATCGGTGTGCAGATATCTGAGTCCCTGCTTTCAATTCTTTTGGGTATATACCTAGAAGTGGGATTGCTGGGTCATATGGTAATTCTATACTTAACTTTCTGAGGAGCCGCCAAACTGTCTTCCACAGTGGCTGCACCATTTTACATTCCCACCAATGATGAACAAGTGTTCCTTTTCCTCCACATCTTCTCTACACTTCTTTTATTTTTTTTTAATAGTAGCCATTCTAGTGGGTGTGAAATGGTATCTCATTGTGGTTTTAATTTGCATTTCCCTCAAGACTAATGATGAGCATGTTTTCATGTGCTTTTTGGTTATTTGTATCACTTCTTTGGAGAAATGTCTAATCAAGTCTTTTCCCCATTTTTTAATTGGGTTGTCTTTTTATTGTTGAGTTGTAGGATGTCTTTATATATTCTGGATATTAAACTCTTATTGGCATGTCAAAGAGGCACAGGAGCCAAGCTGAAAGAGTTCTCAATGGCCAGAGCTGGAACAATGTGAGCAACAAAGTAATTAACATGATATTTGTATCCAAAGTATAAAGTAAATATCCATGAGGTGATACTAATATAAATAGATTATATATATATATGCACTAATATAAGTAAATAAGGGAGAAGAGAGCAGAAGAATTTATGTATGGAATTTACATAGATATTCCTCTTCTAAGAGGAAGAGCTCAACTCTTCCTCAATCCCACCACCCTAACCCTTGAGTGTAGACTGAGTTTAGTGACTTGCCTTCAAAGTATAGAGTATGGAAAGAAGAGAGGGAAAATAATGTTACAGTGGAGAAACCTGGCAAATACATCCTTGGCCAGGTGATGAACCTAAATATCATTAGCGATAAGTCATGTTGATAGCATGGTACTCTTTTTTTTTCTTTTTCTTTTATTTCTTTGTTTTTAAAGAAGCTTTAGATTACATAAATATTGCATAAAAAATATAGGGGATTCCTATATAACCCACCCCCTCCCACACTTTTCCCTGTTAACAACATCTTTCATTAGTGTGGTACATTTGTTAAAATTGATGAACACATATTGAAGCATTGCTACTAACCATGGTTTATAGTTTGTTTACATTTTGATTTACACTTCACACTACACAATTTTATAGGTTTTCACAAAATGTATAATGGCCTATATCCGTCATTGCAATGTCATGCAGAACAATTCCCATGTCCAAAAAATGCCCCATGTTATACCTGTTCTTCCCTCTCCCTCCCCTCAGAACCTCTGGTGGCCACTGCCTTTATATCAATGTTACAAATTCTTCATTGCTAGAATAATAGTAAGTCTACTTTAGTCCATAGTTACACTCCCCTCTAGCATTTACTCTTGATATGATGTAATGAGGATGGTACTATACCTCTGTGATCTTCCTCCCCAAAACCCATAACCTCAATCTAACTATGAGAAAATCATCAGACAAACCCAAATTGAGGGATATTCTATAAAATACCTGACCAATACTTCCTCAAAATTGTCAAGGTCATCAAAACAAATTCTAAGAAACTGTCATGGACCAGAGGAGTCTAAGGAGGTATGGTGACTAAATGTAATATGGTATCCTGAGTAGGATCTTGGAACAGAGCAAGGACATTAGGGAAAAAACTAGTGAAATCTGAAAAAAGCGTGGAGTCTAGTTAATAGAAATGCACTACTCTTGGTTCCTTAGTTGTAGCACATGTACTATAGCAATGTAGATGTTAAGATGTTAACAAGAGGGGACTCTCTATCTTTGTAACTTTTCTGTAAATCTAAAACTTCTAAAATTTAAAAATTTATTTAAAAAATTGATCAGTGGGTTCAGGTTTTGTCAGCCATTAAAAAGTTTCCTAGATGCCTTTCACTCAGTGCTCTTAACAGCTATTAATGATTATTTCCTCAGTCCATTTTTTCATTAGAGAAAAATATTTCATTAAATTTTATTGAATTTAAATTTTAACTTAGGGAATACATGGATATAGTTATAAATGGGTAGAGGAGAACTTATGATAAAAACAAGTATTTGCCCACCCCAGCCCTTACCCTTCCCTTACTACATTTTAAAATCCTTCTCATATTTCAGGTTTGTCTCTTTTCACCAAACAATACAAAATTAGAGTTTTCTGAATACACTATACCATTTCATATTGCCTTGCCTAATTATATATTCTTCCCTTTCATTCTTCTTTATCTAATTTCTAGATATGCTCCAGAACCTGGCAGAAGGGCCACTTTTTCCTGGAAGTTTTCCCTAATCATGATCTTATTTAGATACCTAGAACATCCTGTGTATATCTCACAGCATTCAATACCCTGTTTCATCATTGTTTTACATCCTCACTAGAACTGGAGTTCTTGGAAGTCTAGGACCATATCTTGTTAATTTTGTTTCCCTAGTAGTCCTAATCCCTGGTTCATGGTAGATAATATAAATAAATATTTGGTTGATGAATGGATTAGTGAAAATGTTCTGCCTTCACACTAAAACCTCCTCTGACCTGTTGCTTTATTGGTCTGCTTTTCCTGTATATTTTTATAACACTTATAAGAGGAGGCACATAGGTTTTTTCCCCTCTACCAGTTCAAGTACATTGTTAAGGCCTTTATGGAGCTCTGCATTTAGAAGAATTCTAAGACCTACATCCTTGCTTGGCAAGAAAAAGTGCCACTATCAATTATGTTTACTGTTTTTTAAAGAGGAAAAAGTATTTTTATGCTTTATAAATATTTTCCATCCCTGACACGTAGCGTGCTTAATTATTATGTATGTTACTTCATGTATTAGATTTCATCTTTCTCAGTAGATTGTGAGTTCCATGACAGCAACCCGTGTGTAACATAATACTAATTACATAGTAAGAGCTTAATAAATACTTAATTGTTTCAACTCAGGCTCAAGATTTGAGTCTATCAGAGTCATCTACCTTAAGGAAAGAAGAAAGTAGACTTACCCATATATAATGTTATAAGCTATTATACTTGAAGAACACCATTATTTAAATTTCTTCTTGGAATAAGTTAAAAATCATTCAAGTGTGGTAAAAGAGAAATAGCACATTTAGACAGACCATTTTGTGGTTTGTGTGTTACTGTATATTTAAGGTATCTTAAAGCTAAAGTCAGGAGTCTTTTGAGGAGATGACTTGGAAATATGGAAGAAATTGTTCATCTGTTTATTCATATTTGTCAGTTAACTCTTCTGTAAACAATGTGTTCTTCAGTTGAGAAGAACAAGGTACTCAAAGGGAACCTAGATTGTTGTTTAAATTTTAAATTGAGGACTATTTCGCACAGAATAAAAGGCACAGAACCTAAATTTTTCTTTGATGAGTTTTGACACATGCATAAATTTAGGTAACCCATATCCATATTAAAGTAGAGAACTTTTCCATCACACCAGAAAGTTCCCTCATGCTCCATCCTAGTCAATTCCTGCCCCATAAGGTAAGCACTGTTATTTCTATCATTAACAATAAGTTTACCTCCTTATTTAAATTAAAGCATACAGTATGCTATTCTTTTGGTCTGATTTCTTTTCCATTGCAAAATGTTTGAAAGTTCATCCACGTTGTATCAGTAGTTCCTTTTCATTGTTAAATTGTATTCATGGTATGAATATACCACAGTGTTTATTCATTCTCCTGGTGATGAACATTTAGATTGTTTCTATTTTTATCATTATGAATAAAGCTGCTATAAAGGTTTTTTAGAAACAGGTTTGTTCAGGTGTTATTTTCATACTATAAAAATTATCCATTTTATGTGTACAATTCAATGGATTTTAGTATATTTACAGAGTTAGGCAACCATCATCATAATCTAATTTTAGAACTTTTCAATCACCCTATAAAGAAACCCTGTGCCCATTAACAGTTACTCCCCGTTTTGCCTCTGCCTCACCACCTTAAGTCCTAAGCAACTGCTAATCTACATAGTCTCTAAAGAGTTGCCTATTCTGGACATTTCTGTAAATGAAATCATATAATATGTGGTCTTTTTTGACTGACTGACTTTCAATTAGCATGATGTTTTTGAGGTTCATCCATTTTGTAGCATGTATCAGTACTTCATTCCCTTCTTTAAAATAAAATTTTATTTAAGTATATGATTCATAAGAATATGATTCATATATAAACAATAAGTATATAGTAAAAATTGTGAATTTACAAAACAAACATGCATATCATCATATAGGACCCATACATCACCCCGCTACCACCACCTTGCATTGTTGTGAAACATTTGTTATAAACTATCAAATAGCATTGTCGAAATAGTACTTCTAACTTTAGCCTATATCTTACGTTTGGTGTGTTTTTCCCCCAACCCACCCGTTATTAACACCTTGTATTAGTATTATACATTTGTTAGAGTTCATGAGAGAATATTCTCATATTTGTCCTGTTAACCACAGTCCATCTTCCACCACTGGATTCCCTGTGTTTATACAACCCCATGTTTTGTACAGTCCATTCAAAGTGTACACTCAGTGGCTCTCATTTTCATCAGAGTTGTGCTGTTATCACCTCGGTCAAATTTAGAATGTTTTCATTACTCCAAAAGGAAAAATTCCATACTCCCCTTATCCCCCTCTATAGTTGTCTTTTAGAATTGATATATCTTCTTTGCTGTTGCTGCAAAAATACAATATTACTGTTAACCAATGTCTATAAGTTATATTAGATGTAATTTTCCTGTGTATCACCATATTCTTAACACTTTGTAAAAGAAGAACATTCTTATATTTATACTGTTAATGACAATCTTCACCCACCACCAAAATCACTATTACGCATTCCCTAAATTATTCTCTAGCTTCCTTTCAATTGGCATTTACGTCCACAGACTACCCCTTTCAGCCACAGTCAAATATATAAATCAGCAGTGTTAGTTATTATCATTATAATGTATTACCATCAACTCTATTCATTCCCACACTTTTACAGTAAACCTTATTAAAAATTCTACATACATTGAGCATCAGCTCCCATTCTCACCCTACATTCTATTTCCTAGTAACCTATACTCTAGAGTTTACCTCTGTGAGTTTACTCATTGTATTTAGTTCATATTAGTGAGACTATACAATATTTTTCCTTTTGTGTCTGGCTTATTTCATTCAACATAATATCCTCAAGGTTCATCCATGCTGTCACATTGCATCCCAATTTCATTTCTTACAGCTGAATAGTATTTCATTGTATGCATACATGATGTTTTGTTTAGCTCTTCAT
>JAQZBX010013718.1:0-39483 GCA_029593785.1 Cabassous unicinctus
AAAAAACCACCACTAAGATATATGAAGGTAAGTTTCTTGCAGTTCATTATGACTTTTATTATCCTTCTTTCCTTTATAGGCATACAGTTTTCCTCTAATTCTACTAATTCCTGCTCAGTTGATTTTGGGGCTGTGGGCATGGTTGTGTAAAATTATGATGAAGAGCAAGCTGGAGGATGTGTTGGGGATGTGGAACTCTTACATCAGTGTCTCTGGGATCGTGATTGTTCTGTGTTTTGGCCTTGGTGCTATGAGGTGAAGCCCAGCTGTATTAGGGGCAGAACTGGGAATCTATTTTCCATTCATTTCCATCTTTCTTATAGTGAAGTTAGAGCCAATATTCTATCATTAGGATGATTGACAAGCTTAATTTTTAGTGTTTTATTTTCCAAAATTTTCTCTTGTATGGCTTGTTTTATTTAGAAATTGGAAGAGGCTTTATCAGAGACTGCTAGCCAGCTGCCATTTTGTATTATAATTCTTCTGATGCTCTGAAATAGTTGAGAGTACTGGCCTTCCAAAGGATATTTTGCTGGTACATATGACTTAAACTCAAGAAACCTTTTTGCCTTTTGATGATCTGGACACAAGACACAAGTAAAGATATATTTTCATAAATTCTTTTTCTTACTGTTCTTGAATTTTATCAGTTTTTACTCTTCTAAGTCTACTTATTTCATGTGTTGCAATTTTGACATTGTAATTAATTAAGTATTTAACCACAATCACTTGCTACTTGGAAATTGATGCATTTTTTAAATTTCCATACCAATTATACCCATCTCCAACCTGAAATCTATCAGCTGCCTTCTCAGATCTGTGTGTATCCCTATCCTGCCCACTGCTCGCCTTCTGCACTTATACCTCCATGCTCCAACCAGAATTAGGTTTCTTCTGTATTACTGAATAGTGTTCTAAATTGTATTTCCAATTATATTCTTGCTTCCCTGTCATCAGTTTGCACAGTAGCCTGTTTGATTTTAAAAGAGAAAAGATATTATGTCATCCTAGTTCATTGCATTTGGTATAACAGCTGAACAACCCACTGTCTAGTTTGGGGGCCTCAATTCTTTCCACTCTTCCTGCCACTCACCCTGTCCCAACTTCACCTTCTTTCTGCTCATGGATTTCCCACACTCTTTCTGTCCATGGATTTCCCACACTCATTCTTGGATTAGGGCTGGTCATCGTGTAGTCCCTTCTGGCTGGACATGCTTCCCATCTTCTGCATAGCTGGCTCTCACTTGCCCTTAGATCTTAGCTCAAAGGCCAGGTCCTCAAGTCGACCGCTCCTCAACAAAGGGCATAAATCAGCCCTCCCACTCACCACTTAGTCACTTTCTGTCATGGCACTCTATCTTAATTTCCTCATAGCACTTATGCTGATATTATCTAGTTCCTATGTATTTGATTTTTGAATTATCTGAACTTCACCAGAAAATAAGTTCCAGAAAACAGGGACTCTGTCTTGTTTAAGCCTATATCTCTAGTGTGTAAAAAAGCATCTGGGACATAAGTTCCAAATAAATAGGCAATAAATAAAGTGATGAATTTTGGAAAAAGAATGAGGCCTAGATTTTTTTTTCTGGTTTTTATAATTTGTTTAAGGTTTTCTAAAGCCATGAAACTATAAAATTAATTATATCTATATATGGCGTGTTTCAAATTATTTAAGTTGGATTTTAAATTTGGGTCTGGGTAGAGGTCATGTACCACACAATGGGAAACCGAGGCCATGATGCATGAGAAAAAGATAGTAACTCATACATCTTGGCGAGAAGGTGGGACCATGAGGCCTCCAGGGGATGCATGATGGGTAATATGGTTCAACCAGCAGGCAAGAAGCACACAAGCAGAGCAGGAGAACCAAGGAATCCCACCTCTATTGTGGTCTGGGGTGGAGGTTAGTACATTCCCCATGGGAGACAAGGATTGGTTAGTTGAAACCAATTGTGCGTGGAAAGGGAAAGCCACTGGGGTTCTGAGGGAGGTGGGGGTGTTACGCTGCTAATTTGGGACCAGCTGTGGCTTTTAAGTGAAGTGTGTGGGTGGTGTGAGTGGTGGGTTGGGGCTCTAGGGGAGTTGAGGTCCCCGGGCTGGAAAGCTGCTTATTACCTAAGCCAAAGGTCAGTGTGGAGGCAAGTGGCTTAGCCAAAGGAAGAAGGATGAAGAGGTAGCACATAAGGAAATGTTAATAGTTATGACATTGACATGGGGTATAATTTTTTAATACATACATAAATATATACATGCATATTTATATATTGGTATGCCTAATAAATCTTTCTACTGATTTTTCATAGACTAATAAAGGCCGGATAAAGTTTCTACTACAAGTGTATCTTATTATGCTTCTCTTTTGGCATGGCTGTGTTTATTCAGAATGACTTTTTGCTTCTTTTATCACATTTCTGAGTCTCTTTTGATACGTCTCATTGTTCGTCAGAATGGAGGTGAATTTTGTAATTTGACACATTCTGAAAGCCTTTTCGACCCTCTAACTGAAACAACCCATTCAGATTCCTTCCAATAATGATTTGTTTAAACCTCATTTTAGATTTTTACATTTTTCCTTTTTGGATTGTTTTTCTACCGTTTGCAGCAAACATTTATTCATATTATTTGAGGAATTAGTTCTGTTTTAATTATATTCTTGGTTACCTCTAATAATATTTAATTCAATTATCCCCATTAAATCTTTAAGTTTGGAATTATTAGCATCATTAAGTAAAGCATGTCTAACCTAACTTTCATTCATAATTTTAATAATCGCTAAAGGAATCAAGTGAAACTCATTAAGAAAAGTCAAATAAAATTGTTCACATCTTCTCTGATGGCCCCCAAATCAGTTCCAAAAGAAGTTCAAAATGCAGTAGACCAGAATTTCCTCCTTAAAGCCTAAAAAGAACTTAAACTAAGTTCCCTCGGCCCCCAGGTGGCCCTGCATGGCGTGCAGCATGAAGATAGGGGACTACTGAGCTGGCATCCAGCTCATCTGCCCAGTTCAGGTGTTATATATTTGGCCCTGTCCTAGTACTTAGGGCACAGAATCCCTCCTTCACCAACAGGGTAAATAGGGGGTGATCAGAGTACAGTTCAGTACAGGCTGTAGCTGTCTTCATTAGCTGACAAGAAAGGAGAGCGCCAGGTCAGTGAACTACTGGTCTCCAGCAGAAGGAAGCAGCCTGTACTGGCTTCTGCCTTGGCAGCACGGCTCCTGCTAGAAGCCTAGCTAGTGTTCTGGAGCGTGGTGTAAGGGGATAAAACAACCCTTCTCTTTAGAGGGAACCATTTCTTCATTAATTCTACTTACTACTTTCCTTGTCACAGAAGCCCATTTCCTAGGACATGGGGAGGAATGAATATGGTTCTTTATGCATCCAAAGTGAACCTAGGCAGTTTTTTCCTGTTTCTATATAGTGTTTGAAACAGATCATGGGACTTTACCATCTTGCATCCTACATTCCTGATATCCAGATGCCAGCCATCACTTTCCCTACCATCAAATATGTCCCTTTCCTTCCCAAATCCCAATTACGACAAAATAATCAATCATATAGCTTCTTTTTTTTCCCAGGAAATATATGTGTGATATGTGAACTCAGGGCATCTGACCTCGCAATGATAAATTGCCCAGGAATCTCATTTGTCATAGAACCAATTAAACCAGACTTGCACTAATATTTTACCCTTTAAGACACGTTAAGAATCTGTGTCTGACTGAACTTACCATTTTATAGTAGTAATGCTACACTTTCCGTTTGACTCTGGATGGTATTTATTAAGAGGATCATTTGTGTTTATTTCAGTGTAAGATCTTGGCTCTTTATTTCCTACAATGCAATTTGCTCTCTTGTACCTTCCAGCAAATAAGACCATTTTCTATGACAACTCTTGGAATCAGATAATCAAATGACCTGCAGGTCAATACAGGAAAGACTTCTTGGCATTGACGGATACTTTAATAGCTTGTGAAGACTTCCTGTGAATAGGATGACTTCAAAATGTTCTTTCCTCTAACATTTCCCCTTCTTTTTAGTTTGTGACACTGAATTCATGGTGTTTTCACCATTGGTGGCATGTGAATCTTCCTTTTCAATTAAATAATTTGAAGATGTTTCGATTAAAAAAAATATTGTGTTAACCATCCCTAAAAAGTTTTGAAAACTTGGCAGAAAATTTCCCTTAATTTGGGGTTTAATAAAAATATACTTCCCCCAATGATCAACTACTTATATTCAACCTAATGGGCCCCCCACCATGGGGAAAACACTTCCTTTAATACATATCTTACATGCTACAGTCTTGATGAAATGTATGTTTCATCTTATGCATGGACCAGATATTATTTTTCTATTTATTTCCATTTTAGCAGAATAACTAGATCTCAGGAAGAGAACCAGCAATACTAGTCCTGATCTCCAACCACCTGTAATTTTCATTTTCACTTGGATTAAAGTATAACTTAATATTGAATTACTTAGGTCATCTAAACTTACAGTCAGTAAAATAACTTATATGCCCTGTTCAGTATTTGTGAAAGTATATAATATTAGGATTAAAATCTTTCAGTTTCTTCCTCTAAAATTTTATTAAATATTTTCAATAACTCAATAAATGAAAAAATATATCAGCATGAGCTATATTCATTAAATATATTTCTTCACCAGCATTTTTGCCTCTAGATATGGAAATTTATATTATTTTACTTAAGTCCTTAATATGGCCAGGATTTTAGTAATATACTGAGCTCCCTTTTGAATGAGTTTTCATATTTTAATTTTCTATGATATTAGTACTGTTAACCCAGTATTTCAAAGAGATAATCCTTGAGTTCATAAAAACACTACATTGTGAATTCCTATGATTACAAAACCAAATTATTTTATCCAAAATATTTGAGATACCTAATTTCACTGATTTTAACACCACTTTATCTCACTTTCATAACTCTAACTTTGGTTTCTAGAATGCCTTGTTTCTGTAAGCATTTTATATTGCTTTGAATTTCCTTTACTGGTCACCATAATTAGCATTTCCTTCCTTTGACTCATAGTACTCTCTGGATTTCTTTTATCTTTACAATAAAATATTGGAAAAAATCATAGCTATCATTCTCAACTATTATCTGTCTACAAACTAACTGCCAAGACAACGTGTCTCCCTGAGCTTTTCTTGTCTGTAAAGTCATTTATTTAATCATTTATGTATGCATGTATGCCTTCTGGCTCTATACTAGAAACTTATTTCAGAACATCTCAATTTTCAATGATGAGGCAATATTTAATACCTGTCACCTAGAAAAATAAATTTACTATGCCCTCTGCTTAACCTCTGCATGATTGAAAAGTTATAGATTAATTTACCAATTATTGCTCTTGTGATTTTTCAGAATAATAGTGGATCTGGTAGCTTTCCATGGATGTACATGCCAGAATAATCTATTTTCCTCTTTACTATGGCAAGAAAAAATAATATTATGTTTCTTGAGAAAAGGTTAGGCCCTGTCCAAAATTTTTCAGGTGCTATTTTTATTTTCCTGGATAGAAGGAACATTTCCTATGGTAAAAAAGAAAGTACTTTGCAAGCAAATTCACATAAGGCTCTATAAGTACAGAAGTATGGGTTGTATTATGCTCAAACAACATGAAAGGTCTTTGATAAAGTAATGGAATGAAAGTTGCTGTATGTGGCAAATATTCTCGATGTCCTGATTTTGTGATAATCAGGGTAGGCTAAACATTTGCTATATTAGAAACCTGCATGTGTCCCCAGATCTAGTTTTTCTCCCTAGGTCTGGTTTTTAGAATGCTGGTGATGAACTAAGACTGATTTATTATATGACCATCCCATATGGGAAAAGACTATAACTTTAGGTATCTTTGGTCAACCTTAGGAAATATAGCAGGGGGGACGATGTGGCTCAGGTGGTTGGGCATCCATCTCCCATATGGAGGGACCTGGGTTCAATCCATAGGACCTTCCAGGAAAAATTAAAAAAAGAAAAATATAGAAGGCGTGTAAGCCACCAGGCCCTGTGCACAGGTGCGCTGCCAGGCTCTGTGAGCGGGTGAGCTGTCAGGCTCCGTCCATGGGCGCCCCACCAGGCCCCTGCAAGCCATGCAGCAAGATGATGACATAACAGGAGAGTGACACAGGGAGAGCCAAGATGAGACATGCTGAAAAAACAGGAACTAAGGTGGCGCAGGCAGTAGTAGGACGCCTCTCTCCCACATCGGATGATCCGGGACCAAATTCCAGTGAAGACAGGAGGAGAAGGATGAGAAGAGAGGGCAGGGAATGGACACAGAGAGTTGCCCAGCAATGGACACAGAAACAGTAAAAACGGGAAGGGGAGGGAAAAATGGATAAAAGTAGGTAAATAAATAAATCCTTAATGTATAGGGGAGGAAGATACGGACTATAGTCAGTAGTAATACTTTGACAATGCTCTTTCATGATTTGTTAACAAATGTTTCACAATAATGCAGGATGTTTGTGGGGGGGTGATGTGTGGGAGCCCTGTATGATGTTGTGCATGTTTGTTTTGTAAGTTCACAATGTTTATTGAACACTTATAGTTTATGTATGTCCATGTATGAATGATATACTTCAATAAATTGTTTAAAAAAAAAAAGTTGCTGCATGGTATTGTTGATGGACCATGGTGATGTGTATTGGCAGTTGAGCTGAGAACCAAAAATCATCTGTGTGTGTGTACATGTGTGTATATGTATTTATTTAAGAAGCAAAGTAAAACATATATATTTTCAGTCCTATATGTTCTTAGTGTACCTGGAGGAGATATTCTCCAGTGGTTCCAGGAGCCCATCAGCAGCCATCTCATGTCTCCTTATTCTTGGATTTACCTTCACGGCACCACAACCCACTGCCCATGGATATAGTTATAGAGCTCTCACTGTCCTCTTTTGTAGCCCTTCCCATAAAACCTGGTCTTTAGTAAATCATGATAATTACTTAACCAGGCTATCTTCATATTGTGTCTTCCTATGACTATTTAAATCCACCCTTTCCCAAGCCATAATAATGACTAGCAAATAAAATATTTTTTTAAATTTTCATTAACAACATAAGAAACAATAACAAGATTTTGTTAAAATCTTAAAAACTCATAGTCATTATCCTTGCCACCAGTCACCTTGAGAGAGTCTGAAACACACAGGATAAGGTTTTATATACTCAGAGTTTATATAAATAAACCAAGTTCAAAAATAACTCCAAGTACACTCTTCCGATTAAGCCACATCTTGTTATGAGCTCAGCTTTTAAAATTAACACCTTCCTAGGAATAATTTAATCAAGTAATCAGATTGTCTAAAATCGAATTGAATTCTACAATATTTGCTTAGGAGCCTGAGGCATTTCCAGAGTGCTGGAAATTTTCAAGAAAAACAGATTCAAGCAGGCGTGCAGTGGGTTTTCTCAATGAGATTTCTGAGGCTGGGTTGCCAGTTTTCACTAAATGAGGTACGATAAGATTGTATGAGAATGGACTGAAGAGACCTCACAATGAAGTAGGCCCCCAAGACCTTCCTTAGGTTTGGTGATTCCCTAGAAGAACTCATGGGACCCAGAGGACCTACTATACTAATGATTACAGTTTATTAGCATGAAAGCATACAGATTAAAATCTGCAAAGGAAAAATGGGCAGAGTCCAGGAGAAACTAGGTGCAGGCTTCCAACTGTTTTCTCCCAGTGGGATCTCACAGGCAGCACTGAATTCTTTCAGCATCTATGCATGGAAACACAGGCAAAGTGTTGCCAACCGGAGGAGCTGGCCGGAACCTTGGTGTCAGGATTTTTACTGGAAGCCAGCAGTAAGCATGGAGCACACTGGTGACTGAATTTAGTTACTCAGCCCAGAGGTAAGCTGATACAGCATGGTCCAGGGCCCCAGTAGAATAAAATCAGGTACACACCATAGATCAGATTGTTAGCATAAACTATCTGGCATGGCCTAAATCCCTAGGTGTACAAAGGTGCTCTTATTAGACAGAATATCCCAAGAGTTTAAAAGTTATCTCCCAGGAGCTGGCCAAGCAGCAGTCTTTTCTTTGGAATGTGGAGGGTTTGAGCACACCGAGCCCACTGAGTTGATCCTTTACTACAGTTATTTAGTATACATTACTTCTGATGATCATTGTAAGGCCTATATACATATAAAACCAAATTACAACAAAACACGTGTTTGCTATGCCCTAATAAAAGGTAAGCCTTTGAAAACCCATTCAATCTCTCTTACTCTTTGCTTCCTTGTGAGAAATTGGGGTTAAGAAATGGAGGAAGGCATAAGAAGTGGGTAGCATAGGGAAGACAGTTGTTCTGCAGCTTTTGTTAGGATAGAAGAGGTAGAGACACAAGAACCCACAGCCTTAGAAGAGCCCTGTTGAATCTTCTGAGGGTGAGATGGTGGCTGAGACTTGGTTAAGAAGACAGTATTCTCGTGTTCTCACCTGGTCCCACCATGCACAGAACTAGAGCTTCCTAATCTAATCTGTGTGGACGAAATGGATGGGAAGGAACAACATATGCAGCTTGGGGGTGTTGTGTAAAGGAGTAGCTGAGAGCAAGATCTTTGCGCATCATGATATTTGAACTTAGATGCAGGGTAGCTATACACAATGTATTTAACTTTGATCTCAGTTTTCCCATTTGTAAAATGAGTATAATAATGAATCTCCATCTTTGATGCACACTTGGAAAGATTACAGTTCAGTTGTGCCATTGGATACACCCAAAGCATCGACTCTTTCTGGGACACAAATGTTGGATATGAATAGCAGTTTTTGCAGCTGTAGGTAGAAATGATACTTCCTTCGATTCCCCCCTGTTATTTTATTTTATTTTATAGTTGTGTCCATTTCCTCTTCTATAAAGATATTTCCATTCAAAACACTCTATCTCCATCTTCTATTTATAGACAATTAGGGTAAGTACATGATGAATTTTCTATGACAGCAAGATGGATCACATCTCAAATGAATGACTTCTCTACTCCAATTCCTGTCAGTTAGCCCACAAGGGGTGCCGTGAGTCAAATTCTCATTCTTAATCCTGAAGTTTTCCAGGATGTAACTTGTAATTGTTTATCTATCTGGAGGAGCAAAGCTGCTGTACTCTTCTTATTTTCTTTTCCTTTATTTTCTCTTTCCTTGTTCCATTCCCATTCCTTGTTACTTCTTCCATCTTTGATTTCCTTCCTTTCCTTCTTTCCATCTCCCTCCATCCCTCCCTCCCTTCTTTCCTTCCTTCCTACTTTCCTTCTGTGACAGCTTTCATTTTTATAATTGGAATTATTGCATTCATGGAAAAGTAAGGGTTTTAATAGAACAGAATTTCAGTTTGGAAAATTATAGAATGACACTCTGGGACTTGGTTTCTCATCAAGCATTCAGTAAAGATGCTACATGGAACTAGAGTAGCATGTACCTGGCATTGAGCTAGAACTTAAAGATATGACTGATTAATTGAAACAGTTTGAGTGCTTTAATTTCTTGTTGGTCCATTTTATCTCAGTTTTTTACAAGAAGATTACTTAAGAATGTACCAAAATGAGTAAGTAGGAAGAGGCTACAAGCTTAAAATATTTAAAAATTTCTAGCATAATTATCACTAGTATAGCAATTATGACTATATTTTTTGAAAAGAAAAGATTCTACAATGTCTATTACCACTCTTTTCTTCCTAAGGGTGAGACTCATTTTAATCCTAGTACTTTGCTTCAATGTATTCTCAGTAATTCCTATCAATAGAGACCAAAGACATATTAGTTGTTTCATAAGTCACCACTTCTCAAGGCAGAGAAATGATAAGCCTCCATGAAAAATGGTCAAATAGTCATTGATTATGGGCAGGAGATCTGGAACTTGTGATAGAACCTTGAAGGGAGAGGTGAGATAAACTAACAAAATAAGAAAAAGCATCTCAAGCAGGGTTTAATAAAAAAAAAAAAAAAGCCCTAGAATTTGGACAGCTAAAGGCAAAGAGATTAAGCTAAAGAGAAGTGTTAGCCTTGCTCCATTCAGTTCGATACACTGCAGCCCATTCTTATGTGGAGCCATCTAGCACTTGGGCTACAAGACTTTTATCTTTCTGAGATAAGTGTTGCTCTACTCCTTTTTCTGTCAGCAGTAATTCAAAATGGACATGCAAACAGACTTCATGAGAAACAAACAAACAAACAAAATCCTTCATTTTTTTCCTTCATTTGTCTCCTTCATTTTGAAAGCTATAGGAGCATGGTGAAACGTCAAAGCACCCCTCAGAAATATTGCATTTGTCTATTGCATGATCATTGTTTCTACACTTCCTCTGAGAAGCCCAAAATATTCCCAGTTCTCTAGTGTAGTTAGAGGTAAAGTAGACAAGAGATTTGAGCACAGACAGAGATCGTGCAAGTGGGAATTTAGTTACATAACTGGTCATCTCTCTGTCCTGCCACCCTCCCTCTTCTAAATCCTCCTACAATGTTTCTCTAAGTAAATGGAAAGCTCCTCAGCTTCCTGCAAAAATCCAAGCACCACACCCACTATCCCCTTTATGTATAGATACCTTTCTCTCCTACCCAACATACACTGCAATTTCCAGTCTCCATGTCTTTGTTCATGCCAAGTGTTCTGCCTACTCCAACCCTATCAGAATCCTAACTTTTTAACATGGTAAACCCAACTGTTAGCCCCCTCCTTAAAGTCTCCCATGAACCACCACACACAAGAATAAATTAATAAATGAAATAAAAATGAATGCAACCTTATTCTCCATCTTCACCTTTTTAGTGTTTCATTGAACATAACTGTAGCCACATATCCCATGCTGATTTTTAGTAAAGTATATTCTATATCCATTATATCCTAAGCTCATAAAGAGGCAGACCATGTCATATTTATCTGTGAATCTTTTGGAATATTTATCACAATACTTGACTTTCTCTAAATATTCATCATAGAAGGCACCACAATAACTCTAACAATATTTTAACTTCAAAATCTTTTTCCACCTATTTAGACTCAAACACTGTGTTTTTCCCGTTCCACTGTGTAGAGGAAACAATCAAGACAAATATATCCCAGGCATACTAGAGTCTCTGGATGAAGAATGGGGCTAGATGTCATTTTTGCCCCTCAAATGCTCACACACTAAGAGTTAAAACTGAGACATGGCATGTAACACAATACAAGTGCCACTGTAGAGATTTGTTCTCTTTGCTATGAGAGCACAAAGGGGGAGGCAGGCTAATTGGTTTTATTGAAGGCGGGAAAGGAGGATCAAAAATATTCCAGAGGAGAAATTATGAGTGCAAATTTGTTTGAGAAATGAGGAAAGAAAAATCAAGGCAAAGTGGAGAATACATGCAAACGCAGAGGGTTTAACTGAGAAGATGATGTATAGATTTGGATTATAAAGAGAGATTCAATTAATATTACAACATGACAGGGGTGTTTTGTGGAGGAGATGGACTTTGAGAAGGGTCTTCAATAATAATCATAATCTAAGCTGGGTAGAGGAAAAAGAAGATCCTTAGTTTATGGGACTTTGGTTGAACCTAAAGTGTGTATCTGGAACTCTGTAAAAAAATGTTTGGCTAGAACAGGCTTGACAAGAGACATCAAGAGTTAAATTTGACAGAAAATTGAAGGCTTGAATACTACTCCAAGATATTGGATTTTTTTCTGTTCTCAAATAAAAACTACTGGGGAGTTTTGAGCAAGAAATTTATATGTAAGAAGACATATTTATAAGTAGTGAGCCCCATTTATATATTCAATTGAAATAAAACAGCTTGGATGATGACTTTGTGACAAGTATTGTGCTTAAATGCTAAAGAGAGAGAGAACACTTATGTTGCCTCAAAGTATTGTTATTATGGAAGATCTAACAATAAAAATGAATAAATAAATATTATAGAAACACTGATGCTAAGTTTCCCCATTCTATACCAGCCTGGGGGTGAGGAAGCACACTCAGATTGAGTGTAAGAAAATAGTATTCTCTAGCATTTTCCTCAACTGTTTTTGTTGGACCACCACAACCCCAAAATCACTCCCAATGAATACACTTTGAGCAGGAAATTGAAGGGTATTTCTAACATACATGTGACATGGATCCACAACGTAATGAGAAGCTCTATTTTTGGCCAGCGTGGCTTCTTGTTTCCCATATTCCCCTGAAGAGACATATCTTTTGCAACCTCTGTTCACTATCTGGATGCCTTGTCTGCTCTTTCTAAAGGGGCTTCCAGAGCTCTGTTTTGTCACTGTAAAATGTGCTGGTGTTGAAATCTTGGCTTGCTGAAATGGTGCTCTTTTCTAAATGACTACACCTTGTTGAGCTACCCATGCACTGTTGTCATGCAGGGACATCCATGCTACAAACTATTGTGCATTTGCTGGCAAAGTATAAGAAATTCCATTCCCTGACCTCATACTTTATTCCACTGTCTCCACACAATGCTTCCTTGTACAGTAACATTGCAAATGATTTTTGGGAAAATTTACCTGAAATTTCTCTCAAAGCCTCTTTCCCTCAGACCTAGGTAAATGTTCACAAGAAACTGTACTGGAGGTCATATGACTGAGACAAAACTGACTTCCGAAGAACCTTTCCTTCAGATTTTATAGCTCAATGCTTTCCTTTTCCTTGGGATGGATTCTTTAAAAAGAGGTCCTTGGTATCCATGCAGATAGACAATTGGTGTGCTTACTCCATCAATCCTCCAAAAGTGCACAGGCATTTACTAATCCTAGAGTGATCATGGTTTAATTTGTAGAAATTTCACCCTTGTGGAGGGAATAATTACTCTAACTCCTCATACAGGAGGACCCAAAAGTAATGACACCCCTTTGTTAATATCACAAAATGTCCAACACATAATCACACTTCTTCTGAAACAATGAGCAGAATTGACTGCAGGTATAATTAAGCAATGTAAAAATATTTATTTAATCTTAGTGCCTAAAACCCAAATAATTTTAAAAGAAAAAGTGGAGAAGAAAATAGTAGGTAATATTGCTGTTATAATTAAAATATCAGCAAACTATCTCTTATTAGATTTTTGTACTAATGAGTATCACACTGATTATATCAGAAAACTTCTGAGGGTAGAGGGACTGACTAATCTTTTGTTCTCTGAGATGCAAGCTAATTTCTAGAAATAATTTAATAAAAGCAAATTTAATGACTTCTAAATTGATCTCACTGCATGAAAATCCTTAGGTGTTCTTGCAAATTTATCCAATATTTGTCCCAACATACTATAATCCATAATGTAAGGGGATGTTCCAGATGACTGTTGCTCTTGAGCTGTTTTTCTCATAGCCCTGAGGTGCTGAGCAGAGCTTAAGCATTGATTCAAGGGGCAAAAGGAAGACCAATTAAGTAGGCACTGAGGCTTTTGCCTGAACTTCTTCTCAGTGGCTTTTCTTTATTTTATCATATAAATTTATGTCTTGCATAAAGACTGTTTTCGTTAGCTAAAATCTGTCAAAACCAATATACTAGAAATGGGTTGGCTTTCACAGTAGGGATTTATGAACTAATGAGCTTACAGTTCCAAGACTGAGAAAAATGTCTAAATCAAGACATCAGGTGAAGTTATCTCCCTGAAGACATGGCTGCCAACGAACCTGGACTTTTGTCACATAGGGATGGACAATGGCAACTGTCTTTCTCTTCTCCTCCAGGTCTCATTGCTTTCAGCTTTAGGCTTCTTCCAGCTTTCTCTCTGCTCCTGAGACTTCTTTCTCCTGGGTTCTGTTGATTTCAGCTCTTGGCTTCCAGGACTTTCTCTCTCATCTTCTGGGTGTTTCTTTCTGTCTGTGCAGCTCTCCCTTTCCATATTTATCTCAATTATAAAGGACTCTAGTAAGAAGATTAAGACCCACCCTGAGTCATGTCCTACTGAAGTAATCTAATCAAAGGTCCTTAACTGAAGTAATTTAATCAAGAGTGCCCACCTACAATAGGTTTACGCCCATAGGAATGGATTAGCTCCAAGGACATGATCTTTTCTGTGGTATATATAGTCTCAAACTACCACAAAAATTTTGTCCAATACCTTCAAAATTCAAATGTTTGAACACAATAAAAGCTATACAATTCAATATTAGAAAAGTAGTTCAATTGTTTGGATTTAATTAAATGAAACCAAAAAAAATCTAGGAAATCAAATATTTGGACAGTGCATCATAAAAAGAAGAGATGATGTGTAAAACAACATGAAAAAAGGTAAAACATCATCAGTAATAGGATTATATGGGGGGGGGCAGATAATATGTTATGATACCCAGATGACCATTTATCAGTTGTAATATTAAGAATAAAAACTAATTTTTCTTTTAACTAGTTGACAAGGTACAGTTTCTATGTCATGAGTCATCCTATTAGTCTCATAAATGATTTTACTTTTAACACTTTAAAATGATTTTAATTAAAATTTCATGATTTTGGAATAAATTATCCTCAACTATATGCTATATGGACAAAAATATACTCCTAGATGACCCAAATAATATCATAAGGTTTACACAGACCAACCTAGTATTTTTCTTTTTGTCTTTAGTGAAATATAATTTAATCCTCATGTATTCTATTAATTGAAGCTTATGTTGACAGAAAGGATAACATTAGCTAGAAAGTATTGCAGTATATTACATATATTACAGAGCAATTTTTAAGAGAGTTCTTTGTTTCTCCCATTAGTTCATTTATCATAGTAGGTTTACCATTTTCACCCAAGACAATACGTAATTGAAGACCTCTGTGTACACAGCAAAATAATAATTGTTTGAGTGGAATCACTGAAGGAAAGACATGCTCTTCCCCTCTTGCATCTTGTTTACTCAGTTTTACTCAGCTCCAACCCCACACTTCTTTGTTCTGTGAGGCTGAGATTGGGTACTGCAAACTCCAATTCCTACACTCCCATGACAGTCAACTTCCTGTTGATTATGTCAATGGGAGACACGAACAAAGACTGGATGGTGAGCAGAGGAGAGAAGGTACTTCCTTCCCGTTTCTCATTCGTGGCTACGTGACTCCAGCTGCAGCATGCTGCTCCTTGGCTACTTTTGACCCTGTGGGTACCACATGCAAAATGGAGTCTCCTCAAATATCCAAGCATCATCAGCTATACTTACGTATGTGTCCCCTTGTTACTGGTTCAGCTTTTCAACACTGGTGGCATTCAGTCTTTGTTTTGAATCTCTCTGTTAAAAATGCATAATATAATTTCTGCTTTCCTGACTAGATCCTGAGAAACACAATCTTCAATTTTGAAAAAATGAATTCACATATAATTTAAATTGTCTCCAGTTTCACAGCTAGCAACATGAACATAGAATTCCAAGTCTGGAATGAGTCCCACAGATTAAGTATTTCCCAATTTATAGATGGATTTTGCCTTATTTTAAAAGTTTGGCAACTTCCACACTATCGTTCAGCTACTGGGTTGTAGGACGAGAATTAAAATTCAGTCCTATGCATGTATTTTTTATGTGAACTTTACCATTATGCTCAAAATACATTGAGGAAGGTTCAAAAGAAGCTGCTTAAATGGAAGGTACAGTCACTGAGAGGGGCGTTAAGAAGTTTTTATTGAAGAAAAAGCAACCCATTTCTTTAAATTCCTATAATTTTGTACATGGCAATTCATTAGCTCTGCTAGTCAATTCTCCTTCAACATGACCACAACAGGCCTTTTTAGGAATGAGATAATGTTGACCAATGTCTAGGACATCATAGATAGAAGAGCAGAATGAAAGAGATCAAACTGAATTGAAAATGAATCCATCTTTCATATTGAATTTCTGACCAAATGTTTCCATTTCTCTTGGATTAGATCACCTGACCTGGGCACGTTTCATCCTTAACAAAGCTCTTTTCTATTCATTGCTCATTAAGTACACCTATTCACCCCAATGTCTTCAATAGACAATTTACTTGAACAGATTGTGTGCAAGTTTTTGATGGGAAAACCACACTAAGCATATGTTTAATGTCTCAGTATTTCAGATCAATTCGTGATAAGTAACTTTTCATGGTAAAGTTTATATTATTTGACTAGTGTATTGAATCTTTCTCCTCTGAAGTTCTGCTAATATTTTATTCACCTTGAAGACTGATAGCAAAATCATTTAAAGTCTTTTTTTAATGAAGTACATGTGCATCAGATTTTTAAAAAATGGGTTCATTTAATAAAAATATTTGAGGTCTATTATCTAATGAAAGAAAAACAAAGTTCTAATTTCCCCTAGAAAAGAAGTTCCTTCAGTTTCTTATGGGCATCTCCAGAATTTTAACACAATTTTCATTTATGTTCAGGAAGGTAATGAATGACTTATATTTGAAGCCATATGTTTCACTTAAAAAGGATGAAAGTATTGCATCTGAAATTCATGCTAATATCTTAATGAAATTGTGGTTCCAATTTTGTTTTTTATTCTGCTGTTGCTTTCGCTTTTAAGACATGAGATACTAAGTTTGAGAAACATAATTCAGATATTTGAAATTTCGAGTGAAATCCACTCCTTGAAAGACTTTCATGAGACAGAAACTTTCATTAATTTTCATCTTGGTAACAAAATACATGTGCTCATAGGGCAAGAGTTTGAAATATCATTACGACTTGAGCCTCAAAGTTCCTGCCATGGTCAGCCATCAAGTCTTAGCCAAAAACTCAATGTAAAGCAGAAGTAATTGTTTGGGTGATCGCCGTGCTTTTTCTCTCTTCTAGAGAGCTGAATATGATTACCGTGACAAGTCATCACTCTCCCATTCTATCCTTTACATTTTGTCTCCTAGCAACACACCTTTCACTGGGTGATGGCTGTCTATAGATTATAATTTAAACTGTTGACAATGTTTTCCCCTCCATGCTGCACCTTGAGCACTTGTCCTCTGATATTAGATAATCTCATGAAAGGCAGTATTGTCTAGGAATTAAGACCTCAAACTCTGGAGCCACACTGTCTGCCCAATGTACAGTATTCTCCTGTAAAATTAGGATGATTTTAGCACCTACAATGGAAGTGTTGTGAAGAATCAATAATTAATACACATAAAATATTTAAAATAGTACCTGGCCTGTCAAGTCTCTACTAGGGCTCAATGGAGTCTGGCTATCATATTTCTATTCTTATTGTCGTTATTCTTATTTTTCTGTCTTGTGCAATATTTCTAATGGATTGATTTATTCTACATGAATCTTGTGCCCTGGAAAGTAAAACACCTGCATTTCTTTCTCAAGGGAAGTTTTATATATATTGGAATGGAAAATCTTATTTTAAAAAAAAGCATTCACAGATTTATAGTTTATATCCTAAGTATGATTTATCCATCATGTAATTAATCAAACTCATATTTGGCTTGCTGCCCTGAATTGTTTCATATCAACCCTGGAGTTACTTTATGGTCAGAAGAGTCAGAGATTTTAGTGACTTTCAACTCTCATTATGTGAAATGCTAATAGTTCTAATTATTTTATATGATGTCATGGGGTTCTCTTAAAATTGCTGTTGTACTTTATAATACATTCAAAGCCCTATGTTTAATACTATGCTATAAAAGGAAAAGGTGCACTAGAAAGGGGGAAAAAATGACAAGAAGGATGCTTCCTAACTGCTCTGAGGGGTTGGCATGATGTTGTTGGGATTTGGGGGATACGTTTCTTCAGTGGGCACCCAATCTCCATTTGGATCCCTCTACTGACCTTTTGATGAAAGATCGTGGGTCCTGTCCCAGGAGCTCTCCACTCTACATCGCCAGTTCCTGACCATCCCATAATCCCTCATCCTTGTTCAGAATTAAACATGGATGCTACGGAGCCAGGAAACAAGCCCAACTGCAAGTTCTTCATGAACCATTTGAAGGCTTACTATGGGCCAATTGTGGTCCTAGTCCCATCCCAACCAGGAGTGAAATTTGCTACTGGGCTAAGCCTGTCTGTCTGACACTCTCTTCTCTTAAAATGCATTCTCTCTAAGAAGTCCTTATAGCTTTTCACTTCAGTGTGCTTCAAAACCAGCTTATATGTAGCCAAACATGTATTATCTCCAACTGTGTTTGTTCTTTGTAACTCAGGTTGAAAACTCTATATTTAAAAGTTGACTAGGGAGCATTACTCATATATTAATTGATCTTAAGTGCAATGGACAAAAATACTTACACTAAAAAAAAGGCTGACTGTTGCTCCTCTTTGTTTTCTAAGAGGTTGGGGGAAGGGGATGCAAAAGGTGGCATAATTTCATTCTTTTGAAAGTTACTGTCAACCTATGATATTTCCTTCTTCCTACAGAGGCTATGGGTGAGGGCAGAGAACAAAAGCTTTACGTTTCAAAGCTGCTGGCATACATTTTTGCTGGGGCCCAAAGAGCTTTTGTTTTAACTGAAGCTTTAAAGAATCTTTTGAAATACAAAGGCAGACACTACAAGTACAAAGTGAAGGGCTAAATTTTTCTGCATAATAAAGTAGAGAGAATTGACAGCCAATTGAAATAAGGAAAGGGTGCGATTAAGAGGTCAGCTGAAAGAGGAATGGAGTCATAAATGACCATAAAACATATAAGCCCTAGAGGAACTGGGGAATAGAGCCAATTTGATTTAAATTGCAAAGAACAGGGTGACCTTCCCTAACATTTGGGTTATACATTTGAACTATCTGATCATGGCATGTACTGGTTAAGGAAAAATGTTTCTCCATAGACTAAAACATTGTGGATTGAGTCAATTTTTCTTGCCTTCTAAAAGAAATAATTTCATCAGAAGAGGACTATTCATGCTTTTTCCATGACATATTCATGTATGTAAACACCAATCAAAGTTGACATAGATATAAAGGATATTATAGTAAATATAGATTACAGAGTTCCTGTAACATGATTTTACTTCTGTAAGAATTTATTTTCTTAATCAGAGTTTAAAATTATTTTCTGGTAATTAAAACAATACATTTAAGAAATACTATTTATTCAACATTATTTCCTTTCCCTGATGAAAACCCATCCTTGTATATTTTTCTTTTTGTGCTATTTTTCGTTTCTGGGGGGGGGGGTAGTTATCATAACTTTAATAAAGATGTCTAAATTTTTATTTCTTCATTGACCTTTCTTTTTTAATAATATTCTTTAAATTTGACCTATAAAAAGGAAGGAATTAAAACTTCTTCCTCCTTTCATTTCCTTTTGTTAACTACAAATTTTATAAGTTACACTATTATTTTGACATTACTGTTTGTTACAATGGTCTTTCTTTATTTTTTTAAACAATTTATTGAAGTATATCATTCATACATGAACATACATAAACCATAAGTGTTCTGTAAACATCGTGATCCCACAAAACAAACATGCATAACATCATAAAGGGCTCCCACACATCACCCCCCTCCCTAAACACCCTGCATTGTTGTGAAACATTTGTTAACAAATCATGAAAGAGCTTTGTCAAAGTATTACTACTAACTATAGTCCGTATCTTCCTCCCCTATAAATTTTTTTAAAGGATTTATTTATTTACTTTTATCCATTTTTACCCTCTCCCCCCATCTTTGCTGTTTCTGTGTCTATTCGCTGGACAACTCTCTGTGTCTGTCTTCTGCCTTCTCTTCTCATCCTTCTCCTCTTGTCTTCACTGGGATTCGATCCATGGAATCTCCGATGTGGGAGAGAGGTGTCCTACTGCCTGCACCACCTTAGTTCCTAGTTTTTCGCTGCGTCTCGTCTTGGCTCTCCCTTGTCACTCGCCTGTTACATAATCATCTTGCTATGGTGGCTCACGGGGCCTAGTGGCACACCCGCTCGCGGTACCTGACAGCTCACCCACAGATGGGGCCTGGTGGCTCACCCACTGGTGGGGCCTGGTGGCTCACCCCTAGACAGGGACTGACGGCTCACCTGCTTGCAGGGCCAGGCGGCGCATCCGCGGACTACAATGGTCTTTCTTAATTATAATGACATCTGTTTTTCTGTAAATTGATTATAATTTTCACTTGATAAAACACTATATAAAGTATTATGATTGTGATGATAGGAAATATCATTGCAGAACATGTATTGTGATTAAACCAATAGGTAATGGTTCTTTTCTCCCAAAGCATTTATAAACCAATTCCTGAGGCACAGGTGAGGCAGGTTAGTATAGGAAATGAGAGAAGGCCAACAGTCAGTAAAAAGCCATAGCCATCACAGCTGAGACCCAGCAAAGAACACGGCCATGAGACCTGGCCTGAAAACCTTCTGAGGGAAGACAGTTTGGTTGGAAACAAAGCTGTAACCCTTACAGCTAAAAAAAAAAAAACCACACCCTCGTCATGAGATCCCATTTGAAACAAACAATCAGGCTCAAAAAAGCCCTTTATAACTCCAATCAGAAAGGCTTTCCCATTGGTTCCCTGAAAGCTAACAGGTGCAACCTGAGTCTCCTATAGCATAAATCAATAGGAAGGCAGAAAGGCAACCAATCAGGACAGCAAATAGGTAAGATCCTTCCTTTAATATGCAGTACGGGGAAGAGGCAAGAACAGCTTTAAAAAGAATCCAGCCCCAGCCACATGGCACATCTCTTGCCTGGAGCACAACGGTGCCCATATATTGGTTGTGTACTTCCCCCTTCTCTCACTTCTTAATAAACCCATTTACTTGTTTTGTTAACCTGGCACATCTCTGAATTTTCTTGCAATGTAGCCAAGAACCTACAACCCAGCTGCCGGGAACACAGGGGTTTCAAAGACAGAAAGAGTTTATTTGGTTGCACAATCAAAGGAGCACAGTGGCCTAATTGTCCCAAATTGCCTCTCTGGTCTGCAGAAATTCTAGTATTTTATAACATCAGTGTGCTAATGAATAACTGGGGTGGAGCTAAACACAGGTTCCTTTCTTGATAAACATCAAGGGGCTGAGCAGGATTGGGGTGGGCCCCAAACCAGGGGAAGTCACAAAGTTACAATCATTATCAGAGATCAAGGTTCTGGGACAGAGTACAGGTCAGTCACAGGGTTTTCCATACAGATATTAAACAGGAGGGTGGAGTGGTTACCATCACAAAAGTAAGCACACAAGGGTGAGCCTAATTCTAGAGTAACCGCAAACAGGGGTGAGAGCGCTCTAGCTAGCTTCGATAATTTCAGGTATTGATTTTGCTATTGGTAATAACAGGAACATCTGTATAATGATCCATTAATCATAATAATTTGTTAATTCCTAACTCTCGCTTACAATGCCCCCCCCCCTTTGGTTTGTTCACTCTGGCTGCTTCCTGCTGAAAAGGGGTGTTGACCTTAGGAGTTAGGGGAATGGAATTCTTAGACTATAGTTGTACGTATTCTTTAACTTCAGGTTTTGGCTGGAGTAGTACTGTTTTCTCAGTAGTTCTGTTAACAGCAAGGCTGGGATAAGATACAGAGTAAGTTTTAATTATGAGTATGCCTGTAATTATTAGAAGTAACATCATCATCCTGCTTGTAATGTTGAATGAAACCATGATCCTATTCCTGTGGGAAACCAGCTAAATAAATCAAATAAACCAAAGGAGGGAAGAAAGCCAGCATCTATTGCATTAACTTAACTTTGCATACGCTCTAATACTTTAGCTACATTAACAAGATTCATCAGGTATATTGGTACAACATTCAGTTTTTATTATAGCACATGTGCCTCCTTGTGAAGCTATCAAGATATCTAAAGCCATCCTGTTTTTTTTCTTTCTTCTTTTCTTAGGAGATACCAGGGACTGAACCCAAGACCTAGTACATGGGAAATAGGTGCTCAACCCCTGAGCTACACTTGGTCCCCAAAGTCATCCGATTTTATAGTACTGCTTTATGCATTAGAGTCATTTCAGTATTTAAGAAAGCTATACTGTTGAGGCTATCATTTACATCGAGTGTGTAAAATTGTTCAAGGCTTCTATCTTAAGTGTGACATCCTCTCTGTCCAGTGATAGCAGAAATATAACCACTAGGTGATCATACAAATGGAATACTGATCATGCCTATTGAATTTTTCATAAAGATAGATTTATTTGAACCTATAGTTAGTACTAAAGTTAATAGTTCTATGTCCAAGAGACTTAAATCTTTGGGCTGTCCATGTGCCACTTGGACCCTGAAGGATGTTGTTGATTTGGGGAAATGTGGGAGGGCTAGAGAGCGGGGCATATGGGAATCCCCCATATTTTTTGTGTATCATTTATGTAATCTAAGTTTATTTAAAAAATAAAAATTAAAAGGTATATTTAAAAATAAATAAACAAATAAATAAATAAATATAGATTTCCTAAAGTGCATATGCCTAACCAACCTGGGAGCAACCAGGGCCATAAGTTGGTGCTGGATAAGCATTGAGTTACGTTTAGACCTACCCAGCAAACATCATAATTGTTGAAGCAATCTGTCTTGAACCAGTCACTTTCTTGCAATATTATGGTTTGGAGACATTTCTCTAGAGGCAACCAGCCCACTTTTCTTGTCTTAAAGGGATTATGTTGCTGATAGTGATTCCATTGTTCCCAGCAAAGAGGGGCTGTCTGGCTCAATCTACCATACCCAGGTGTTAGCCATACCAGCCTGCCCCAAAGTTATAAAAGCCCATCTTTTTTCTCCATTAGTTAGATGTTCAACATTTTTATCTAAATGATTTGCATACTGAGTGGCTTTTTCTATTGTCATACTATAAGAAAAAGAAATTTGATGCCCTGGGGTTTCTTTAATTTCTTTAGGTCTGTATTAGTTTTGTTTAGGGTTTCTAAGGTCCCTTTCTGTTTTCATATCTCTTTGATTAAATTTCTTAGTTCTTTCAAGTCAGTTCCCTGGAGAGGTGATATCCACCAAAGTAGCCCAGAAACACTAGATAAAGGTAACTGGCCGCATACCCAACAATCTGCTTGGTTCATTGAATTACTGTAAGAGTGTGCCCAATGCAAAAAGACATTAGCATTTGACACAGTCATATCTTTGGGCTGTACCATAGCAAGGTTAGAAAACAAGGATTTAAGTCCAGAAATACATGTTGGGAAAAATCTAATAATTTTATACCATATTTTATCTATTGGCTAAAAATGAAAGTATTCCACTATTTAGGCAATGCATGTCTATTAAAATTTAGAAAGTAATTTGCTTAACAGTACTGAAGCAAAATAAGTGTCCTAATGATTATCATTTCTAGAAGATGTATCTTAAATCTTCTAGAGATTCACACTGGTATCTGTCTGCTAGAAATTCATCAGCTTCCTCTCCTTCAAGGTCTCCAGTAGTTTTTTCATCAGTATTTCTTCTGTGAAGTTGTGTAAGAGAGAAAGGTCAGTTAGAGGGTGCAATTTTTATCCTACTATGGTATATCCATGGTTTCACACACATCAATTTGACAGAGGAGTGAATGGTTAGCGAAACCTCAAAGGAACCTTCCCATTTAGGTTCCAACTGGTCTACTGGATGTAGACTTCTTCTTTTCCTTAAAAGAACCTTGTTCCCAGGCTTAAAATGATGTAAGGGAACATCTGGAGGGAAATTGAGCTGACTTGAGGCACAGTGATGAAGAGCCCCTAAAGTGGCCCCTACTGACTGTACACATTTTTTTGCTAAATAAAATATGTTCAGTCCAGGTACACATGCCACTTTGTTTTAGGAATGGTCTCCCATATACCATCTCAAATGGGCTCAAAAGGAGCCTGCTTCTGAGAGCTACTCTTACCTGCACCAAAGCTACCCGAAGTACCTTGTCCCATGAAAGATTAGTCTCCTAACAGAGTTTAGCCACTGTTTTCTTGAGGGTATAAATCATCTTCTCTGTTTTCCTGGTATATTGTGGTCTCCAAGATGCATGTAATTTCCTGTGTATGGTCAGCGCTCCTGACCATCCCGGGAAATTTTTGATGTGAAAGCCCCCTGCCCCATTATCACTTTGTATTGAAAATGGGAGTCCAAACCATGCGATTATTTCCTTCAAGAACACCTTAGTTACTTCTGAGCCTCGCTCTGTCCTTCAGGGAAACGCTTCTACCCATCCTGTGAATGTATCTACAAAACCGAGAAGATATTTGTAATTTTCACATGGTTTTGGCCAAACAATAAAGTCCATTTGCCAGTCCTCAGCTGGTGTTGTGCCTCTTGCTTGGACTCCTTTTATAGGGGTTGGAGGCCTTGATTTTGGGTTGTTTATAGCACAAGTTAAATAATTTTGAGTTACTTTCTGAATAGTTCTTTGCATTTTAGGTCCTCTAACATAATTCTTCAGCCACAGAGGCATGGTCTCTCTTCCATAGTGAGTGCTTGGATATGAGTAAGTAAGACTCTTTCCATTAAGTGTTCAGGGATAAGGATTACTTCATCTTTTTATAAATCCGTCCTCGGTTCCTCTGTATGGGTGGTTCAACTGAGAACTCAAGCCCATTTCTTTTAACTCAAAGCCCTACTCTCTTGCTCTCAATAGACCGTGGGCTGAATACTGAGGAGATAGGTTTTTTAGTATTATATCTGGTATCAGAGAAGGGAATAACAATGAGGATGGAGGATTTAATTGGGCTGCTGTTTTTGCCTCTAAATAGGCTATTCAATTACCTTTAATAGAGTCTATTTTTTTCCTTTTTTGATGGCTGAAGCAAAATATTGTGGTGCATTCTTTAGGTAACATTACTGTTCCTAATAAGGCTAATGTTACATCTGCATGTTTGATTTCCTTTTTACAAGATGTTAAGAGTCCTCTTTCCCTCCAGATGGCTCCATGGGCATGGACTATATTAAAAGCATACTTAGGGAAGCGGGTGTGGCTCAATGGATAGAGCCCCCGTTTACCATATGGGAGGCCCCGGGTTCGCTTCCCGGGGCCTCCTTGTGAGGGCAGGCCGGCCGGCCCATGCGGCGCGGTAGGCTGATGCAGCAAGACCTCACAGCAAGGGGGAGATAAGCAGACACAAAAAAAATACACAGCAAATGGACACAGCAAACACAAGCAGCAAAGGGGGGATAAATAAATAAATAAATAAAAATAAATCTTTAAAAAAATAAATAAATAAAAATAAAAGCATACTTAGAGTCTGTATATATGTGTATTCATTGTCCCTTTCCCAGATGTAAGCTCTGGTGAGTGCAATAAGTTCTACCCATTGTGTGGACATACCTGGTGAGAGGGCCCCACTCTCCAGTACTGTTTGTACAGTTGCCAATGCGTAGCCAGCTCTTTAAAGTCCTTGATCCATGAAGCTGCTTCCATCAGTGTACATCTTTATGTCTGGATGTTCAAAGTTTGATCGATTGAGTCTGGATGGCTGGAATAAACTTCATCAATTATTGTACACAATCATATCCAGTTTCCCATTTTCACTTGGGAGTAAGGTGGCTGGATTTAAACTAGAAGAAGCTTTGAGGGTGATGTTAGGATCATCTAGCAGAATAACTTGATATTTACCCAATTGTCCAGTGGTTGGTCAATATCCATCTTTCTGTTCTAACAATGGCATTCACAGTGGGGCATATGCACAGTGGTGGGCTGTCCTGGAATGAATTTACTGCTTCTTTGAGAATGTCACAGGTGGCTGCTAAAACCCTTAGGACAGTGCAAACCTATGCTGTCCAGACCAATAGAAGGACAAGATAAAAGTCAAAGTCCAAAATGACTTCAGATTTTTCAAAGTTTCTTTATTTCTAGTTCCTATATACCATGAATTAAGGTTTTCTTATATTTCTTTCCAATTTTAATGGATTACCAAACCAAAAAAATATATACATATAAAAGGTGGATGGAAAATAAACATCTTAAGAATCTGCATAAATAAAATGCATATATTAATCTTCATACCTACTTATGTTTGACTGTTTGAATTTATATGTTAAAAAATTCTCCCTCAGATTTTTAAGGAACTTTTTCACTGATTTCCTCTATTCAGTGTTACTGACAAGAAATCCTTTATGATTTGGTCTCTCATTATTAATTATGTAGCCAGCTCTTTATCCCTGGGAATGGTCAGGACTGTTGATAGTGTTTGAGTTGAATCATTCCCCAAGGCTGTGTCTGGGCATGGTTCTTTCATCCTTCATCCTGATCTATTGGTTGGACCATTCCAAGATGTCCCTTTCTATGCCACAGGGCAATCAGCCTCACTCACATCTTTATTTCTCTGCAGTCCATCAAGTTTCTCTTTTCTGAAAGTCTATATTCTTTAGTATTTCTCACATATTTTTCCATGTCTTTCATTCTCTAGGTTGCATGGAGTTTCCTTAACTCGATCAATCTTCAAGATCATCAGTTTATTTAGCTCGATCCATTCTATTATTCATTCCATCCACTTATGTCATATCTTAGTTTCGGCAACAATTTTATTTTCCAGAAACTGGTTTGTGATGTCTGATTGATTCTTTTTTCCAACAAATATATTAATGCTTTATGGATTTAACCACAGTTTGAATCATTCTAATTCCTGGACAATTCCTCTGTTTGTAATAGGGTGATTTGTTACTAGGCTTGTTTGCTGACTTAGGAGTATGCGGGCTGGCTTTGAAAATGAAAGGGTGTAAAAAGAACCAGCTCATATTATGACCTGTGGGCATGAAGCAAGCAATCAGGCTATTAACTATCCCAAGCTTGCCCAGGTCAAATTGCCTCTTGTCTTGCATTTGTTCTAAGTCTGCAAAGTAATATTTTCGGGGAAGAGACAGATATTTGCCCTAATGTATCTGTTTTGGAATGGGCTCAGAGCTTGAGGTGTGCACTAGATTTCTTCCTGGATTTGTGTCATTTGAGCAAACTTTGTCTTGCTTTGTCTTGCTTTTACTAATAAAAACCTTAATGGGACAATCTTGTCCCATTTGTTTTGTCTGTGAGCACCTATTTCTGAATGATGTCCCCTCTCTAAGCCTTCTATCCTCTGGGGAATCAAGAATTTTATTCTGTAATTAGTGAAAGACAATAATATGTGGGGAACGAAACACAAGGTACACAAACAATGTTTTCAATGAACTGTTGTCAGGCTATCAAAGATTTTCTCAGTCTAAACACAAGTGCTTGGGTCCTCCGGATAAGACTGCATTTTACATAAATAAAAATAGCCTAATTTATCCAAGGAAAATTAAATATTGCATTGCTGGTTTGGAGAACTCTTGATATAAATAAAATATGAGATGCCCCTTAGAACAGAATGGGAGTAAAATTCTGTTCATTGGTCTGCATTTTTTTAAATCGGAAGGAGGAATAAGCTTCCAAATGAAATTCAGATACCCAAATTGCTTCCTTATGAAATTCCTCAGCCAAAGCAAATAAAAATGTGAAATATATGAAACTATTTCTTTTTTCAGATCACCCTGAATGACAACTTGCACTTAATGACTTTTAGCCTACTTTTCTTCTCCCTTCCTGTGCCTCTCCATCTTCCTCTATGCCTGCCCTTCTGTCTCACCCACTTCCTAACCCTTCAGGCCAGCCAGAAACCTCCAAGGCACAATTGGTTCTTATAGTTAAATCCACTTTAAAATAAGCCAAGTCCCTTAGGACTTTTTCACCAGCGCTGGTCTCACTCTGAACTGAAATTCACCATCAAAAACTTTCTGAAGCTTAAATAAGATAAACAAACATTTACAGAGGGATTTGAAATAGCCCTAGGAACATATAATCCATAGGTGCCAGAACTATATAAATTGTTTCCGATGTTAGTAGGAAACTTATATAAAAAAATTAACAAAAATGGAAGAAAAGTGCAGGTTGGAAGATACTAAGAAATTGCAGAGAAATCCAGAGGGATTTTAAAAATATGCAAATGTTAAATATTTTTGAGGATTTCTCCAAAGCCTTTCCTGTATAAATAGACCAGACACTAATTCATTCCTAAAAGTCCTTTGAAAATTATAGTGATATGCAACACTCAAGAGCATACCCTGAAGCAGCTGTAACTTCAGCTCTTTTTTCACTTTTTGTGAATGTCGTTATGCCAGAAATAGGGGATTTAATATACAAAAAAATACTGGAATGTAAATGAGTTCTGTTGCCAAATTTCCCAACTGCTCACCGAATATTTTGACAGAATTTTAGAACCAAAACCAAAAAAAGACTCACGATATACTAATGGCCTTGCAGATAAGCAACTCGCTTCTTCTACCAGAGTCATCAAGCATTGGTGGAGGTAAATACTTGGTAAAAAATACCCGTAAATACTATAAACAAAAAGGATATTGGAAAAACAATTGTCTCACACTAGCTAAAAAAAATTGAAGAAGAAAAAATGAAGTCTATGATCAACGCAGGTGTTCTGAGGAGGTATAAAAGCTTTACCCTTGAACTCAAAGGAGAAATTTCTCTAAATATTAAAGGACCTTTGAAAGTTGTGATTGATGTCGGTGCTTTAATATCAGCCATAAACCTGGCCTCTCTTAGAGTTAGCACACTACTCAGCTTCAGCCTGTGGCTCTCATTTTGGACTCACCATTGAGGGGAATTTTCTGCTCCTGTGATACCGTACCTACTATCTTAATAGCTTGGGGTTTACTATGCAAATGGATTTGCTTAATTAAATGCCGCCCTAATGGCATTTCTTTTTGAGATCCACGAGCACTCTCCTATTCATAATCGGTTTATAGCTAATTTGGATTTTACATTACCAGTATATGTGTGTCTAATTAAGCCCAGAAAGAAGATCTGCATAAAGTATGAGGCATTTTGTGGGAAAAAATGCAACTGTTTTATCTTCAGTGCTACCTAAGGTTCTATATATTATTGTTATAGATCTTTGTTCTGCTTCCTTCAGTGTCTCTTCAGATCAAAATAATCAATACCTGTTTGACACCTCTTGGGAAGTTAAATAATTTACCTGAACAGTGATACCTCGGGGCTCTACTGAGGCACCCTACTATTTTTCACAGGCCATTAACCAGGACCATAAGGACCTTAAATTTCTCTGTGCTTCTACCCTTAATTAATATGTGAATGAAATTTTTCTATATTCTAAAGATGAAGTGACCACTAAAATGAACTCCATCTATGTACTTGCTCTTTTTTATTTTATTTTATTTTATTTTTTATTTTTTTGTACTTGCTCTTTTAGCTCAAAATATATAGCTTCCAAAGAAAGTTTATAATTTTGTCATAACCAAATGTATTATGTGGGTCATTATATTTGCTAAAGAGTTAAATCATTCCATCTTGATAGGCTATAATTCATTGAAAAATTTTCTAGGCTGCTTACTAAGAGACAATTAAGAGATTTTATTGGTCTCACTGGGTAATGCAAGTAATGTGTTCCCAACTTTTTCAGAATTGCCAGTTATGAATACGACATTACAAATCCTTGGAAATTGAACCTCCTCCTAGAACCTAAATATATAAGGTATTTTGTGACTTAAAATCAAGTCTTCCATCTCCCCACTGTTGGATTTTCTAATTATCATAAACCTTTCGATCTATGTGTACATGATCAGTTTAGACAAACACTTGATGATATGACTCGATTTCAAAGGGATCAGGAATGATCTGTTTCTTCTTGAGTCTTTCTTTAGTCCAACAGGCAAAATCCCACCTATCTTTTCTAAGAGCTTTGGCACCAGCAACCAAATAAGTATTTGCTTCCACTGACTTTAATTTTTAATGCCCCTTAAACACAAAGGCCCCATATGTTGGGCAACCTTTGCTGCCTACTGAAAATTTGCATTTTTCAGTATGCAGGCCTAACTCTTAGGAAATTTATTGTTAGCTTTCCCATGCACTTCTGTTCCTTGTGGTACACATTTAGTCCTGCTATTTTTTTCCTTTTCCCAAGGAAGAAGTCCATGACTATCTCTTCTCTGACTGATAATTGACAATGCCTTGAACAGGTCTACAAAAGTCTCCTAAAACCTCCAGATTTAATCTTGTTTGTTGGCAGGACGTATCTTAAGACTGAAATGGGAAACTATCAGGCAGGATATGTCTTAACAGATTCCAACTCTTCCCCGGAACGTGACCCACAACAAAATTAAACTTCATCCATATGGCAGATTGTGTCATGTTCATCATAGACTGCCAGTTTGGAAGAGAAAAGAGAGTTCTTATATACACAGATAAAAGACATACCTTTTGAACAGTCCATGATTTTTAAATGCTATGCAAACAGCAAGGGTTTTAAAGCTCTGCAAGAAACAAATCTAAAATGGTCCAAATATTAAAGAATATTTAAGTGTCTTAATGCCTTCTAAGATGACAACTATCAGGAAAGCCCATAAAAGAAATGATTACAATGGAGGCAAATGAAAATGTCCTCATTTATCATTCTTCAAGTAAATAATAGGAAGTCATATACTTGGAAAGGTCCAAAGAAGTTATTATAAAATACAAGTGATTGACTCTGGAATATGGAAAGAGTTATTAGAAATATTTTTGTTGTAAATTGTATGATCAGAATCTGTGGAACTTTCATGTTTGTGCCATAGTACATCAAATGAAACCGGACAAGGATTTTCTGTAAAATAATCCAATAGGACAAGGTCAAGTGGGGTACTACATTCAGGACTGATGGGGAAAGTTTACAAAGATGGCTAAAAGCATCTCATCTGTCAGTAGCATAATCCTGATGAAACTATATTCGTGGTACACAGGCAAAAACACAAGCCTCTATTGCTTTGGTGAATACCTCCTTAGTACATCCTTTTATGAGTCTCGATCATTGTTCACTAATTCTCTGGGTAGTTTGAAGATTTTTCTTGCTAGAGAGCTACTTCTCTGATAGCAACAAAACAAAGAAACAAACAAAAGACAAAAACAAAATACAAATACTTTTATATTTTCTTTATTTCAACCTGGGAAATTCCAACCTCTCTTGAGTGTTATACCCACTCTTACTGATGGTATTACAGAGCTTTGCAAAGCCTTGTTACTTTCTCTTTCAATTATTTTTCCTCTCTTCCTCAATCCTTAGGAAAAGTAGAGAGAACCAATGACATTTTAAACTCCAAACTAGCAAAATGGTAAAAGAACCTTGGACTCCTGAGCCTCACTGACCAAGAGTGTAGCCTCTGGCTCTCCTTGAATCTTGTCATGTGAGCTTGGTACAGGTCACCCTGTTAGGGTACCTATTTCTCCCCAGATTTTCAGCTCTACGTTGTTCAGGCAGACATGGCAAATTACTGCAAGTAACTCATGCAATATACGCAGTCTTATTACCCATCAGTAAAAGGTGCTTATCTTTAACATTCTCTCAAGAAGGCTTTATGCCTTAGAATCTTATATAAAGAAACCCTTTGAGTTACTTGAAGTGTAGATTCCTGGATTCTTGTCTCCTCTGGAAAACAACAACAAAAAAAGATGTACAGTTTTAACCTTTGACAACATCTGTGCCTTAGAAACAGGCAGTCTTTAAAAGGAGTCAGCTTCCACCAAGATCTTCAGATCAAGAAGCTACAGAACACAAACAGCTTCCTCCTAGAGGACTAGAATCACAAACTCTCATGCTTTAATTTGCATGCTTTTCATTTTTATTGTCTTAGCTATTTTCTTTCATCCTTAAGGGATTCAACTTCTAGAATGTTACCAAACACTGTAATGTTTTAATCATGCCAATTAAAAAATCCCGATTCTTAGCATGGTTTTCTGCATTCTTATTCATTCTTTGGCCAGTCCAAAACCTGGCTGCAAGTTTATTGTGATTTCCTTAAAATATACAATTGAAATGACTCATGACTTTGTGCACATTTCCTCTTTCTTACTCACCAGCTGTCTTATAATTAAATATTTGGTTTCATCAGCAAGTGTGCTCAATAGAAATTTGACATTTTCATTATGAGCTTTATTTTAGAGCAGTTTTAGGCTTACAGAAAGATTTCACAGAATGTACAGAATTCACATATACACATTTCATGCCCGTAGTTTTCCCTACTATTAAAATATTGCATTAGCTTGATACATTTCTTATAATCAGTTTTTAGTAATTAAAGATTATATTTTACATTAGACTTCATTCTTTGTGCTGTACAGTTATAAAGTCTTTGACAAACATATAACATCATGAATCTACCACTACAGTATATATTAGAAGATTTTCACTGCCCTAAATGGGTCCTGTGCTCCATCTATTTATCCCCCAATACTGAATCTTTGGCAACCACCAATCTTTTTCACTGTCTCTCTATATATAGCTGAAAATATTTAGAATCCATTACTAAGATTAAGAGTCTATAACAAGAATGTTACAGAACAAGTGCCAAAAGGACACATGCATAGTACATAAAATATATATTATCTGGTCATACCTGTTTTATGTTTACAGGCCTTACAAAGAGTGCTTATATGTAGGTGAATCTTCTGATTTTCTATCAAATCTAACCCTTAATCTATTTTATATTTCTACATTACAGTCTCCCATGTAACACTGAATCAAGTCATAATTTTTTTTTTTTTTAATCTTAACAATCCCATAGAGATATTTTGGCCAAAAAAGGTCATTGGGTTGCCTCCAACAAATGCATTGGATTTGCTATAGATACCAACAAACCAAAAAAGAGTTTTTTCTCTTTCTAGTGCAATATCTGAGTTTGGGATAGTCTCTGATATGACTACAGTAGGTGAAATTTGATGTGTTTTGATTAAGAAGATCATTAAAACATAAAAACATTGTGTTTTATCAATGTGTTTTGATAAAAAAAAAAAAAAAGATCCCTAGAAAAATTGAGTCAAGAAGGGGAAAACCTAGGCCTCACCTAGGTTTAACAAATTAATCGTTAAAGGGGATTTTTACATGATTTTCTACTGTCCTCAAACCTCTTGATATTACACATTCCAAAAGTCAAGAAGAGTGTGGAAAATCCTAGATAGCAGGGAGCATGGACTGGGCAATGTCAGTAAGGCCAAAGAAATCTCAATTGAGAAGTTTATGAAATTAGGTTCAAAATACAGGCATACCTTAGAGATATTGCCGGCTTGGTTCCAGACCACTGCAATAGAAAGAATATCACAATAAATCAAGTCCCTCGAATTTTGTAGTTTCCCAGTGCATGTAAAATTTCTGTTTACACTATATTGTAGTCTATTAAAAGTGCAATGATATTCTGTATAAAAATTGGACATAACTTAATTTAAAAACTTTATTGCTATGAAATATTAACTATCATATGTGCCTTTAGCAAGTTATAATCTTTTTGCTGGTGGAGGTCTTGGCACTATGTTGATGGCTGCTGACTGATCAGGGTGGTGGTTGCTGAAGCCTGGGATGACTGTGCCAATTTCTTAAAATAAGACAATAAAGTTTCCTGCATTGATTGACCTTTTGTTTCCATTAATGATTTCTTTGCAACATGCAATGCAATTTGTAAGGATTTTACCCACAGGACAACTTCTTTTATAATTGGAGTCAATCCTCTAAAACTCTGCTGCTGTTTTATTAACTAAGTTTACATAATATTCTAAATACTTTGTTGTAATTTCAGCAGTGTTCACAGCATGTTCACCAGGAGTAGTTTCCATCTCAAGAAACCGCTTTCGTTGCTCATCCATAAAGTGCAACTTTTCATCCTTTCAAGTTTTACCATGAGATTGGAGCAATTCAGTCACATGTCTAGACTCCAATTCTAATTTTATTTATCTTGCTATTTCCACTACATCTGCAGTTATTTCTTCCACTGAAGTCTTGAACCCATCAAAGTCATCCTTGAAGGTTGGAATCAACTTTTTACAAACTCCTCTTAAGGTTTTGACCTCCTCCTCATGCATGTTCTTGTTGGAATCTAGAATGGTGAATCCTTTCCAGAAGGTTTTCAATTTACTTTGCCCAGATCCATCAGAGGAACCACTATCCATGGTAGCTATAGCTTTACAAAAGGTATTTCTTAAATAATAAGACTTGAAAGTCAAAATGATTCCTTGATCCATGGGCTGCAGAATGGATGTTGTGCTAGCAGGCATGAATACAACATTCATCTTGTTGTACAGCTCCATTAGAGCTCTTGAGTGACAAGCTGCATTGTCAATGAGCAGTCATATCTTGGAAAGAATCTTCTTTTCTGAGCATTAGTTCTTAAAAGAGGGCTTAAAATATTCAGTAAAGCATGTTGTAAACAGATGTGCCATCATCCAAGCTTTGTTGTTCCATTTATACAGCAAATACAGAATAGATTTAGAATAATTCTTATGGGCCATAGGATTTATGGAATGGTAAATGAGCATTGGCTTCAAGTTAAAGCCACCAGCTGTATTAGCTTCTAACAAGAGAGTCACCCTGTCCTTTGAAGCTTTGAAGGCAAAGATTGTCTTCTCTCTAGCTATGCAAGACCTACATGGCATGTTCTTCAAATATAAGGCTGTTTCATCTAATTGAAAATCTGTTGTTTAGTGTAGTCACCTTCAATTATCCTAGCAAGATCTTCTGGATAATGTACTACAGCTTCTACATCAGAATTTGCTGCTTCATCCTACACTTTCATGTGATAGAGAGGGATTATTTCATTCAACCTCATGAATCAACATCTGATAGCTTCAAACTTTTGTTCAAAAGCTTCCTCATCTCTCTTAGCTTTCATAGAATTAAAAAGAGTTAGGACCTTGCCCTGAATTAGGCTGTGGCTTGAGGACAAGTTGTGACTGGCTTGATCTTCTATCCAGACCACTAAAACTTTCTCCTTATCTGCCATAAAGCTGTTTTGATTTCAGTGGAGTGGCACTTCTAATTTCCTTCAAGAAATTTTCCTTTGCATTCACAGCTTGGTTGTTTGGTGCAAGGGGCCTAGCTTTTGGCCTGTATCTGCTTTCAACATGCCTTCTTCACTAAACTTAGTCATTTCTAGCTTTTGATTTAAGGAGAAAGGCTTATGACTTTCTCTTCACTTAAAAACAAAGGCATGGTATCATACTGGGAATTCAAGAGAATAGAATTTGCCAGAAGTGGCATTAGTTGAAAAATTCAATAAAGCATTAAATATGATTAATTTTAAAGTTGAGGATATTGAGATTCCAGATAGGAAAATGTCAGGTATGCCAAAGTCTGATATAACTCATATTAGTGTGTTTACGGACCTGAACTTGCAAGAAGCAGGTTTGCCCAGAGTACTTTTATAGAAATAAAAGGCTATTTTAATTATTGCAGATGTTTTCATTTTTTGCTTTCTTATTAATGCTGCACAATGTCTGTGAATGTAGGTATTTTTTACTTGAGAGATTTATGGAATAATGGAAAACTTAATTGTACTAGTGAAAGACAGGATATGCAAGTTTTAGATTTAGATTTTAAAAAAAGGAAAAGAATACAATAAAAACAAAACAAAAGGGGGTATGGGATTTTTCCTTTTTGGAGCAGTGGAAATGTTCTAAAGTTGACCTAGGTGATGATATCACAGCTCTGTGATGAAAATGAAAGGCACTAGGTGTGCACTTTGAATGGATTATTCAAAGCATGGGGCTATATAAGACAAGGAATCCTGTGGTGGAAGACGGACTGTGATTAACAGGACAAATATGAGAATGCTCTTTCATGAATGATAACAAATATATAATACTGATATAGGATGGCAATGATTGGGTGGATTGGGGGGGAAATACAACAAATGTAAGATAGACTGTGGTTAGTAGTGGTATTTTGAAGATGAGAAATAATAATTAGCTACTTAATTTACTCCTGTATTGCATCCTGCCCTTGCTTGCTTCTATTTATCACTGTGTGATAATCACCATCCCGAAATATTTGAAGATGATCTCTGTGATTTTTTTCTTGATTATTTCTATACCTCTAAATATATTGCTTAGTTTAACTTGCTTATAGAACTTTCTGTAAATAAAATCATAATGTATGGATTATTCCATGACTGGTATCTTCACAATGTTGTATTTCTGATATTTATCTCATTGATGCTTTTAGTGATAGTTCATCAATTTGAACTCTGGTATATACTATTTCATATTTGTTTCCCCATTTTACCATTAATGAACATATTCCCATTGTTTTTGTAATTATGAAAATTCTACTGCACACAGCACATAAAAAATAGAGATAGATCCTAGACCTAAAGATGAAAAGTAAGAAGAAGACAGAAGACAATATTGTTATGGCATAGAGGTAGAAAAAATATTTCTTAAACAGGATAGAAAAACCATAAGCCATAAAAGAGCTAAATAAAAGTATTTCTTAAATAAGAAAAAAAAACATAAACCATAAAATATATTAAAGATAAAATTAACCATAAAAATGTAAGATGACAATAAAAAATAAAAAGAATGCATGAATTGGACTTCATTAAAATTAATAGTTTTCATTCATCAAAAGACACATTAAGATTTCTGCTTTAGGCCTAAATGGTGTAACCAAACAAATTTTACCCTCCTGCCTAATAAAACCATGGATAAATTGTTCTATAACTTGCTCTGTTTGTGTATGTGTGCCATGCATATATGTCCATCCAACTAAATTAGGTTTTATTCACTTTACTCTTGTTAACAAATACTCCATAAGTTCAATAAAACCTTAAAAAATATGATCTCAAAATCTCATAATTGGATTTCTTTGTGCTACAGGATTATTTGTAGAAAGAAATATCCATCATTGCATTAAAAGAGTTGTCTCCACTTCTTAGTTAGCTAAATTTTCTCTTTAAAAGATATTGCATTTTACTACATCTTTTTTCTGCCTTTATTGATATCATCATATTTAAGGGAGTTTTATTTATATTTTCCTTCACATTGTTCATTTCAACAATTCTCAAATTTATTTGGCCAAAATTATTCATGAAGGTGTTATTTTCAAATGTTATGAAATCTTTTGCATTCCTATTTTTCTTTCTTTCTTTCTTGTTGCTTGCCCAGCCACACAAAAGTTTCTTAATTTTATTAGAAATGAATAGGAAAAAAAAAACTGGTGGCTTCTACTCTTAACTTTATTTTTCTCTATTTTTTTTTCTGTCTTTGTATTGTTCTGGATTTTTTTACTGATGGATGCTTACCTCATTAATTGTTAAAGAATTCTTATAATATAAAGAACTGCAAATTTACATGTACTCAACAAGTTTTAATATGCAATCATTTAATTTTAAATCTAGTGTAATTTCCATTTTTATTTTTTCTTTGTCATATGTTAAAGTTTTACTTAATTTTCAAACATTAGGATTTTTCTAGTTATCCTTTTGTTATTGATTTATAAAAATTCAAAGTATTTTATGTGATAATCTTTTGATATTTATTGAGAATTATGTTATGGCTTAAGAAGTATTAAATTTTTATAAATCTTCAGTATGCTTGCAAAAATATGCTTTCTGTAGTTTTGAGGGGCTGTAGTCTATGACTGTCCATTAGATTTATTTGTCAATTACTTGTTTAAATCTTTATATCCTTATTGCATTTTCATCTTCTTAATTTTTCACTTACTCAGAGAATTGTATTACTAGTTAAAAATCACTGTGTTAATAGATTTGTCTAATATTCCTAGAGTTTCTATGTATTTTTGATTTATATATTTTGAAGACCATTGCTAGGCTTCTGGAATGCACAAATTTTGAAATGGGTAGGCTTTTAACAATGGGAATTTTAGGAATTTATGAACTAACAAGCTTACAGTTTTGAGACTGAGAAAAATGTCCAAATCAAGGCATCATCAGACAATGCTTTCTTCCCAAAAACCAGGTGTGGGAGATCTTGGAGTCCTCTGTCACATGGCAAGGCACATGGCAGCAACTGCTGGTCTTTCTTTTCACTTCCAGGTTTCATAGCTTTCATCTTCTTGCTTCTGTGGCTTTCTCTCTCTTTGTCTGAATTTCATTCTCTCATAAAGGACTCCAGTTACAGGATTAAGACTCGCCCTGAATGAGGTGGCTCACATCTTAACTTAAGATCCTACTTACAATGGGGCCACACCTACAGGAATGGATTAACTTTAAGAAAATATTTTTCTAGGATCCATACAGCTTCAAATCATCACAAAGACAAATTATTTATTATATATAATTTTATAATTATTGCATGGTCAAGGTAAGTTGAAAATTTTATTTTATGCACTATCCAACTTTAGGTTTGATAATACATTTTTCCATAAAGTTATTTTGTTGCTATTGCTTTTCAAGATTTTAATATGCACACTTAATAAAGTTTAACCTTATTCCTTATCTTTATCCTCATTATTAGGAAAACTTGAAAGTTAGACTCTTTTATTTTCAATCATCCTTCTATATCTCATGTTTTTTTATTTTATTGAAGTATATCATTCATACATGAATATACATAAATAATAAGTGCATAGTAAAAGTTGTGAACTTACAAAACAAACATGCATAACATCATACAAGAATCACATTCATCAAGCCACCACCAACAATTTGCATTGTTGTGAGATATTAGTTACAAATTATGAAAGAACATCTTCAAAATCTTACTACTAACAATAGTCCATATCTTACATCTGGTGTATTTTCCCCCAATCCACCCTATTATTATTATTTAAAAATATATATATATATTTTTTCACAGAAGTTGCAAACTTATAAAACAATTATACACATGTGCAGAATTCCCATACAACACCCCTTCATCAACACACCACACCATGTTGGAACATCTGATACAGATTATGAGATAATATCATCAGACTGTTACCACCAACCATGGTCCATAGTGTACACTTGGCACACTTTTTCCATACTCCCCCATTATCAACACAGTACATCTTTGGCATAGATGCATGAATATTACAGTATTGCTGTTAACCACAGTCCATAGGTCACTCCAATTGTATTTTTCCCATGCTTCTCCACATTCCGACCACCCTGCAACAGAGACATACATCTGCTCTAGCTCACAGAAGGGCAGTCTTGAATCTGTATCATCAACCACAAATTTTATCTACCTCTGGGTTTACTGTGTTATTTAGTCCCTAGATCATTCTTTAGCTTACTTTCAATAAACATTTACATCCCTAGACTACCCTTTTCAGCCATAATCCCATTTATAAACCAGCTGCTACTACCTATAATGTGTTACCATCAACTCTATCCATTTCCACAGTTTTACAGTCAAGTTAATTAAAACTTCTACATACATTAAGCATCAGTAGTTCTTCTCAGCCCTTTCTTGTCTCCTAATAACATATACTCTAGGTAGGTTTTAACTCCATGCATTTATTCTTTGCACTTAGTTCATACTAATGAGATCATGCAATATTTGTCCTTTTGCTTCTGACTTACCTCACTTAGCATAATGTCTTCAAGATTCATCCATGTTATCTTATGTGTCCCAATTTCATTTCTTCTTACTTCAGTATTGTATTCCATCTGATGTATATACCACATTTTGCTTATCCATTCATTGGTTGATGGACACTTAGGCTGTTTTCATCTTTTGGCAATTGTGACTGATGCTGCTATGAACATCGGTGTGCAGATGTCGGTTCGTGTCACAATTTTCAGTTCTTCTGGATATATTCCTAGTAGAGGAATTGCTGGATCATATGGCAGTTCTATATTTAGCTTCCAGAGGAACTGCCAAATTATCTTCCACAAAGGCTGCACCATTTTACAGTCCCACCAACAGTGAAGGATTGTTCCTATTTCTCTGCAT
>JAQZBX010013719.1:0-39488 GCA_029593785.1 Cabassous unicinctus
TAAATAGGGTCGTGGAAACTAATCAAGCCCTACTGCCTGTGTGGGATGTTGTGGGAGGTGTGGGAGGTGGGGAACATGGGAATCCCTGTAATTTCTGAGCAATAATTAGGTAATCTAAGCACCTGTAAAAAAAAAAATATATATATATATATATAACATTTATGTAAGCAAATGCACATAGATGCATATGTATTTATATATCATGTTACAAATATTGATATGTATTGTGAAAAATTTTGATTTTTACCAACAATAAAAAAAAAGACACAAAGAAGGAAACCTAATGAGAGACACAATAAAGCAGGGAGTGCAGGTGGCTCAAGCGATTTGTCACCTCCCTCCCACATGGGAGGTCCTGGGTTCAGATCCCCATGCTTGCTAAAAGGAAGATGAGCACACAGTGAACAGTGAGTACAAACAATGAGGGGGTAGGGAGAAGTAAATGAATAAAATAAATCTTAAAAAAATAAAATTAAAAACTGCTTAAAAAAAAAAAAAAAAAGGAAGCTTGAGATCCAGAACTGAGGTGGGGGACCTTCACTTGGGTGACATACACTGGTGAACTTGATCCAGTGCTTTACTATCCTGGCCCAATCTGGGGCCTTTATTCTCTGGTCCTAAAGCCAGGTTGTGATGACAAACTTGGTCACACAATTAACTGGCTGATGGTAGCATGGGTGCAGGGTGCCAGGTGATCCTTGTTATTTGTGGCACCAGAACCTGACAGAGCCCAGACAATGATAACACATGACCTTCTTGAACATTTCCTGGGGAGGATGGGAGTGCCATCCAGTCATGCACCACCTGGAGTGCAAGTACCAAGCCAAGAAACAGTGTTCTCATCTGCAGGTTTTCAGGTGGAGACTGTGGCTTGAGCCTGGTGAGGGTCCGTGGGTTTGGTTCTCTGCCTCTCAGGTTGCCCACTACATGTGAGAACCAGGATCCTATGCTGGCAGGGAGGGGAGAGCTGTACTTTCCTCAAGTCCATCCTCATTCCTGTCATACAGCAGACAGGGGTCCATATGCCACATGAAGAGACAGAAGTTTCTGCCCTTCCTGACAGTTCCTCTGGGGTCTCCCCTTTTTTCAGGTGCCCAGCCACTCTTGGTGCTTCAGCCAAGGGCTTTGTTTGGATGCCTGCACACATGTCCAGTACCTATCAGTGTCTAATATAATTTGAGGCTGTGGTGAGCTCTTGGACAGATGGGTGGGTGAGACATGGACCAGGCTGCACCTCTGAAAGTTTCCCTTTGCCTCCCAATGTGCCAGGCCCCCAACAAGCCTTCATTTGTTCTATCTCTACAATTAGTTTACTATGATCTACTAAAAAGTGAGGAACATTAGGCCTTCAGAATTAAAAACTTGTCAATGTCATCAGGTTGGAGAATAGTGGAACTGTCATTTAGACTCAGGTCACTGGATCCCATTTCAGGCAATGGCCAGTTGAGCAGAGCAGATTCCAGAAAAGATAAACCCAGTTCCACCCTGCTGAGCCCAGCTGCTCACCACATCCATCAATTTCATCTCTTCTGCCACCAGACTGGGAGGGAAAGACAGGAAGTGAGCTCACCTCACTCAGCCCAATAACCAAGGCTTCAGGTGTGAATTCAGGAAAGCCCTTGAGGTGAAATTAGGGCTGGCATGAATTTCAGATACAGAAGTGGCAATGGAATTGGCATCAGAGCTACCTCTAGATCTGGCACTGTTACTATTGGTAGTGAAGTAAAGGCTCCAGCTCTGTAGTTGGCAGTGACACAAATTCTGGAGGTGACAGTGGAGATGGTGAAGGAGCTGCCTCCAGCTCTGGATATGGTGCTTCTGTTAGTGAAATAGATGACTTTAGATAAAAAGCCATCAATAGCTGAACTTCTTGAAGTTGCAGTACAGGTGGTATCAGAGCTTCTGCCAGTTGTGTAAATGATATTACAGCTGGTGATGTCACAGGCTCCAACTCCAGACCCTGTGATTATTCACCCTCTGGAGGTAGCACAGAAGGTGCTGACAGAGATGGCTGTAGTCTAAAGTAGGCATCATGTGTGGTGCCAGTGATGGAAATGGCTTTGGAGGTGGCACTGAAGAAGATTGTAACCCTGACTTTTGACAGAGCAGGTAAAGGAAGAAGATGCAACAACAAGACTGGCTTTCTATGGGCCTTCCCAAATAAGGAAATGATTGAACTCACTGTAACAGCAGCCCTACCCAAACTTGCCACCCTCAGGGAGCCTTCCCAGGTTGCAAGTCCCCATTTTAGTTGTCTGAGTTACTCTTTACTCAGGTTCCTCCTTGTGTAAGCCAGCCATATCCCCTTCCTTGCAGGCTAATGTGCCCTCATTTCAAGGGCTCTTCACCCTTTGTCTCTGTCTTACTGAGCTCAATATGATCCAAATGAGAAAGGAGAACTTGAGCATGGTTACCCAAGGCTGACCTGTGCAAAGGCAACCAGCTGCTTGAGGTAGGGAAAGTGCAGGTGCTGGAAGAAATCCAATGAGTATCTATCCAGCCAGGTGCACAGGATGCAGGAGATGGAACTGGGATGGGAAAATAACAGAGTGAGAAGAATGGCCATTGTTGCCACATGGCCCTCTATGACAACCTCCCTGTGGCAGGGCCCTATGTCAGAGAAGCCAGACATAATTCTCTGTCTGTCTCCCCTGAACCCTTACCTATTGGAAAATAAGCTCCATGAGAACAGGGCATATTCTGTCTGATCTGCTTATTGCACAATATTTTCACACAGTTTGAGTTTCATAAAAATCTGACCCATTTGGAAGAAGAGCTTGTACTCCTGCCGCAGCCTGCACTGGTCCCTCATGGCCCCACAATCTGTTTTCCATGCACTGAAATAATGCCCAATCCTCTTCAAACCATGTTTAGGGCCCTTCATGCTCCAAAACTAATCTCCCAAAGGGCAAGGACATAGCCCACCACAGCCACCTGGGAGCTGGGTTCACAAGACTGAGTATTGAGCAGATTTGTGAGCTTCTATCTCAACACACCTCCTGATCTAGGTCCCTGGTGTGTGAGGGTAGAGGGTAAAAAAAATCTGAGGTGGGACCTGGGTGAGCTCCGAGTCTCCCTGGTGCCCTCTGCACCCTATTAACTAGAACACTTCCACAATTATCTTTGTGTCAAGTCTTACTTCAGTGAATTGACCCCTGGCCTCTGATCTCCAGTGGGAATCACGGGAGCCAGGTTTCTGCTCTCTTCATCCTGCCACCAACCCATACTCTGCATCCTGCCTGGGAAGAAGGAGGCCCTCACTCTGCAACTAGAGCTCACTCCTTTTTTCAGACATTCCTGGCATTCTCCAGCCCCATCAACAAAAGTCTGCTAATCTCTGTATCTGGAGGAGACATGAAGTTGCCAACTATAAATGCCTGGGTACACCTCCTGTTGCTATTGTTTAGTGTTTCTGTCTGACTACTCAACTAGAAGGGAAGCCCAGTTGTGCAGGGAATTTTCCAGCTTTGTTCAGTGAAGTCAGATAAGGAACTTAGAAAGTGCCTGCACATAGGAGACACTTCCTAGATATTTGGTGAATGAAGGAGAACTGAGCTGCACCATCACCAAAATGTAATGGAAACCTCTGGCTCCTCTCCCAGCTGCCAGGAATCCCAGCTCAGGCTATTTCATGTTAGGGACCCACATAGATGGAAACTCAAACCTCCTTTCAATGAGAATTGAGGTTTCCAGAGGTCATTTTGAGGCAATGTTTGTACAGGTAGAGAGGAAATTACATGTTGACAAGACTATGATCACCTTTTTTGCAGAGCAGGCACATGGAAGCACCTTCAATGGCTCAGCCCATTGTAGCCTTGACAAGGATCCCAGGAAGATTTTCCTGCTACCACCTCACTTTTCAGTGTTGCAAATCGAGGCTAGAGCCTGCAGTGATGTTCCCCAGTCACACAGCTGGTGGGTAGCAGAGTCATCACTGGATGAGTGGCAGGTGCTCACCTTATAAGCAGTTGGTATATCACCTACTTGATGGAGTTGAAGGCTGGATAATTTGTTACAAAGACATTTAGGCAGGCTAGGTCACCCTTCATTTTGGCAGTTACCAGGGGCTCCATGAGATTCTTCCAAGTCCCCAGCCTGTCTGTATGCACCTGCCTTTTCCAGGCCCTCTTCAGTGCTAACTTGTTTCCACACTGGCAAGGGGAAAAACAGGATCACATGGTCAACATTTGCCCCATGAACACCAGGAGCTTGGGGGAGCAGACATGCTCTTCCCAAGTCCTCTGTATCTTGAGGCAAGAAGTGGGACAGGAGTGGTTATGGCAGAACAAATTCCCCACCTCAAAAGTAGAATTGCCAAGAGAAAATAATTATACTATTAGACCCTTCCTGTCGTTCTGGTAGCTGAGAAGCAGTATAACCTCCCTTTGCCCTGCCTTGAAAGATCATGAAACCTATGGTTCTTCACAAATCTTCCCTTTCTGAAGTTAAGGAATCCACAAGTGGCTGCTCAGGGTCACACAGGTCAGAAATCAGAGCCATTCATGCTGGAGCCATGTGATATTCCCTCAGTCCTATGGGAGGAGTGGTCTGCTCCAGACATGGGGGGAAGTGTCTGATCATATCTCATCCTCCCCAATTTGGATGCAGTGCATGGAGAAGTCAGAGATTATGAGAACACCATTGATTTGCAAGCAACACACTGATTTTTCTGGCTTTTGCATTAAATAGATTTCTGAGATTTTGCAGCCATGGTGATCTCTGCTCTGGAAAATAGGAAAATGCCCAGAGTTTCCAGGTTAGAGAAAGACCCCCATAGGTCGGAGTACCTGAACAGAAGCCTCAGAATAGAGCAAACCCAAATGGCTGGCTGGTGGGGCTCCACTTCTGAAGAAACAATTGCAACTGAAACCACCCAAACGGTGCCATATTTCCCCTGACACTAGATTGGAAAAATGAAAGAAAGTACTAACAGCTGGACCTGGGGGATGCAAGGAACTGAACCTCTGGAATCTTTTGGAAGTCTTATGCTCAAGCTGTTATATATTTTTATGCATGTGTGTAACCCAGACATCAGATTCCTGGCTGTCTCTCCTGGCAGGCAGGGAGGGGGAACAGGTTATTAGGACACATGTAAGATATTCCTGCAGCATGAGGAAATGGCCCCAGAAAGGAATCCCTTCAAGAACTAAGAGCAAGGAGAGGCTGAACCACTGCTATATGCAGCTTCCTTTCTGGAATATTATTCAGCTGAATGAGGCCTAGAAAGTTCACGGAGATGTATCATATGAGTATGCATTTTGAACACTCACATGTCATAAAGTGACCCCCTTTATGTCATAAAGTGAGCTCCTTAAGAGTCAAAACCATCCTTTAGACAAGAAGAGCTGTACAGCTTAGTGAAGATATAAAGGACAGTCCATTCAACTGCTCCAGGGGACACATGGGTTCATAAAGTGGCAATAAAAACAGAAGCAATGATGTAACCTTGACATCAGCAACAATTAACATATTGACAACTCTTTTCAGATGCTCCTACAAATGTGTGAAAAGTGTCGCTTCGCCACTCAGGACAACCCCCAAAGTCCCAAAAAAGCCCCAGTATTTCCACTACCCCTCCTCTCCCTGCCCCAAAAATGTCCAGTGACCATCGGCTCCACCTCACTGTTACAATTTCTTCCATTACTTGAATCACAATATGTCTACAATAGAACACCACCAAGTCCACTCTAGTCCACAGCTCCTCCCCCAATCCTGAGGGGACTTGGAAGGTAATGTTCACTCCACCTTCAAGTGAGAGAGGGCTTATATCCCATAGATATAGTGGATGGGATTATCTTGCCTTCAGTTGCAGGCCTTCTTCATTCCCTGGGATGGCTGTTGCCCATCGTCGTCTCCTCGCCAGGTTACTTGGATGAGTCCATTGAGCTGTAGGGTAGGAGTTGCAGCTCCTCTGAGATTCCAGGCACAGCTGGCACATAGGTGGGCCAGAGGATGCAGTCTCTGGAAGTACACCTAAAAATTCCTGCATCACATATAGGTTTGAGTAGAAGGGACTGATGGACCATGTGCAGGGATGACTTATTTGAGTGCTACTCTGTCACTCTCAGGAAACAAGATGCCAATGAAGAGCCCACTAATTAGGCATCAGTCTCTGGGGCTATCCCCACTTTTATAGGACCTGGGTGTCACCAGAGCCCTCAGGGGTCCCTCAGTGTGGGGTGATATCCACTTTCGTGTTCTATGAGATCCTACTGAGGTATGCATAAGTATTACCTCTGGGATGACCTCCCGACTCTCTTTGAAGTCTCTTAGCCATGTGAACTCATTTCTCTTTACCTTTTCCCCTTTTATTCAAGGTCTTTTTCTGATCGTGTTGCCAGTCTCTGGAAGTACACCTAAAAACTCCTACATCACATATAGGTTTGAGTAGAAGGGACTGATGGACCATGTGCAGGGATGACTTGTTTGAGTCCAACTCTGTCACTCTCAGGAACACAGATGGATTAGCCTATGGGATTTAAAGTACTACAACCTTTATATACCACAAGAGTGAGTATAATGGACATTTGCAAAAATTCTTGGTAAAACTCAAAGCTTTTACCAAATACCAAAGCTACTTAAAGAAAACATTTTTAATAGATTAATATGTCAATGAGAACATTGCACTAGTTTCAGGATTGAAAGTGTGTAGTCCTCCATGAAGTGTTCAAAGCCAGTTATTCACCTCAACCTTAATTAAAAAATACTTCATTTCTGAAAATGTTAACCATCATCTGAGTCTTCATTGAGTTGTAGTATTTGTGCTGCTGTAGGGTCTTGCCTCATTGTTGATGTCTGTGTATTGATCAGCATGATGGCTGCTAAAGGCTGGGGTGGCCAGACCTGGTTAGCTAGCCAGGGTCCCACAGCCCAGATCAGCCCTCACTGAACAACCAATCCCTCAATGAATAGTGGGTCACAAGGGAGAAGCAAACAATCAGAGCTTACCCAGTATCTTCTTAATGTGTTTTATTTATTTAGCCATGTTGTCCTTCAACTCCATGAATTGTTTGAGGAAATCTGTATGAACCTCACTGATTAGTTGCTTCAAGTCCTGTGTCTCATTCAAGTCATATATTTTATTCTTAGTATGGCCTGTAATTTTTTGCTGATGTATTTGCATCTGATCATGATGCTGAGTTGACTGATGTTCAGTTTCTCACTCTTGCCAAGGGATTTACTGTTAAGTAGCTGTGTACTACCATTGTTATTTGATTCTTGGTTCCACTTGTTCTGTGTATTAAGGATTTTCTCTGTTTAACTGCTCAAACCAGAGCTAAGGACTCAGTAATTAGGGGCACATTAGTTTCCAAAGGCCTTGGAGAAGGAGGCATTAACGACATTTGATTGTATTATTTATTTATTTATTATTTATTTATGTATGTATATATGTATTTCTCTTCTTTTCATGTGGTTTTCTGTTCTGCCAGCCGATGGTGGTCTTTGGCAGACCTATCAGCTCCGACTCCAGATGTTAGAGGGGAATGCATTCACTATAACTGGAAGGGTGAAACAGAAGTGATGTCCTCAGGGTGGGCCAAGCCTCACAAACATTTTCAGAAGCTCCTCCCTTGGGTGGCTACACCCTCCCTTACTCTGTGTCCTCAAGAACAAACCTAGGACAATAGGGAGGGTGTTTAAGAAGGCAAATTATCTTTCATTCCCTGTGGGCTCTCAGGGAAACAATATCATGGCCCCACCCAGCCTGGAAGTGTGAAACCCCTCCAATGCAGTAAACCAAGTTCACTGGCCAAAATCTGACTTTGCTGTAGGATGTGTCATTCCCTCTCCCTTGTCTTGGGAAAAGGCCCCCTGCAACCCCCTCAGTCAGCAGCCACCTGCCAAGGGCCCGTGGAACCCCTGCTCTTTGCTCTGAAGGTGGGGGAATGAGCACCATCAGCTACTGTTGCAGATTTATTCATGGGATTTTTCCAGCCAGCCAAGACTCCTTTCTTTCACCCTTCTCTCTTATGGGTGGTGTCTAGCCTATAAGACCTATATGTCCACCCTACTGGGAGTATGAATTGCAATAAGAATTGAATTTGTTTTCCATTTTCTTGGGATCTTCCTTGTATCTTGGAACTCAATTTTTCCAATTTTACAAGTCTAAAGTGTATAATGGGGTGTATACAAGCAAGTAAACTCTTGGAAGGCCTTCATTAAGAATCCCAGCTGACACCCACCTTAGTTGGAATTGTCCAGCTGTGGGAGAGCTCCCTGGCCAAATTGGATACCACTCTGAGTAAGAGGTAAGGAAGCCATTTCTGGGGGATCTAAGGGCAGTTCAGGTTCACCCCCCCTTTTTCTCCTCCTTCACAAGGTGCCAGAAGAGCAGTGGGAACAAGGAACAAGTCCAGCACTTTGTCTTAGGGGTTGGAATCAGGGACAACTTTCTTCTCTTTTCTTTGTTGGCAGATCATACTAGGTATGTGACTTGCTATCATCACACCATGCCCAAAACATTGAACATGCAGTATTTCATCCCATTTACTAAGTCTTTTATAATATATTTCTAGTTGCAAAATAGTATTGTATTCAAGAGATCCCTTTGGTGGCCATACCTGATCATGCTCTAATTTATACTGTGACCATGCACTTTTACTCAGTAATATCATTCTCTTTTTAGTCATGGGGGTTCATAATCAAATTGTTCCCAATGTTTTAAGGTGCAATCTAGAGGATCACATTTCTCATTCATTCTAGAGCTCTGCTTATTGCCCATTGTGACTCCCTGTCATATATGGGTGAGTTATATTTTAAGTTTTCTGATCAAAATTTTAGTACTCAATCTGGATACCAATGGGAGGTCTCCTATACCTAGGGGACAGATTCTGGTGTAGAACATTAACCTACAATCCTGGGCCCACCTGACTCCAAACCTAAGCCAAAACCAAGGACCAGGGGCAGTCCAGGCACCTACAGTTTCAGTGGGAGATTTAGACTTTCATTCCAGGGAACAGCTAATAACTTTGATTAGAAAATCATTATTCACTGAGTCTGCAGGGATCTTGTGTGCTGCTTCCTTCTTTCCTGACTGGCTGCTTTCAGGATCCTCAATGCCAAAGGCAGAGGAATCTTCCTACCAGCTTTTGTAGACAAGGTGCTCCTGCAGACAGAGAACTGAGCTCAAGGGTGCCCCACCTTGGGACCCAATGAGTCCACCAGGCAACAAACCTCTCAGAGGTAACAGGGTCCCAACTGGGTTGCCAAACTTTAGAGAAACCCCTCACAGATCCTATGGCTCCATGCCAGGTCGAGAGAATTGACTACCACACTGAGTTTGATCACTCAAGAAAAGAGGCTTATTAAATTGGGGGAGGACAGAATATTGGATATCTCAGATCTGCCTCCCTTACAGAAAGTAGAGTGGCATTATATTGGCTTGTTATAGGAAGGGTTAGGGGTGGGGTTGTGGAAACTGACAGGTGGGAGGGGTTGCAGCTTTTGCATATATCATGCATGTAGAGAAAATGGCATCTAAATCCCACACAGAGGCATACAAATTACTATTATAATGAACTAAAATTCAGTGAAGTTCATTCTACTACTAAACTATGTCTGCAGTAGGAATGGGAAAATCCCATTATGTGATTAAATTTGCAGTCAGCTACTGATTGCAGCTACTCTACCTTGATTGGCTGGTTTCTAAACAGGGAAATGTTAAGCTTGAGAGAAAAACAAGTGGGGCATTGCTAAGGAAACAGTTCAGAGGGTTGGGTCATTATGGGATTAAAGCAAATTCATGGGCAGCTTCATTATGGGACAATCAACTGGGTGGACAGGACAATAAGGAATGAATTTGACCCTCAGAGGCTCTGAATCATCAGGTCTGCCTGATGCATCATAAGCCAGGACAGTCTTGAATAGGCAGAGAATCATGGGTTGCAGACAGAGGTCTTTCCATTTTCAAACCCACTCTGTGGTCCATGCAGCTCCCCTGGTTCCTGAGAAGGCCAAGCCTACACACTTGGCATCCTACTCCTCTGGTGGGGAAATCCCCTGCTCCTATGACCACTTCTGTCATGTCTTCATGGTCTGGGAATATGGAGTCTGTGGAACTGAAGTTAAAAGTAATACCTCAACAGACCTGCTACCTGCCCAATCTCCATGAGGCTTCATGTCCAATGTCCTCAGGTATTAATTGTTGGATCTCCCAAAGCACAAGAAAAGAAAAAATATTTCATGTGGAAACAGAAAATGTCCCTCATGGAACTTCTTTCCCAAGGGCAGGAGGAGTTAATCCCATCCCCATTCTGCTTTCATAAAGTGATAGCCTTTTCTAAGACATTGACCCTCCTCTGACCCTTTGAATAGGATCCTAGTTTAATCAAGATATGCAAATTATAGTGAATTTAGATTAGCAAACTTGAGCACCTGTTTGGCAGACAGTGAAACTTTAACTCAATAGACAGTATTAAAAAAAAGAAAGACAGCATTTATCCAGTGGTACAAGGAATAGGAGACTCTAAGAAGCTATTTCTAATCTTGTGGCAACCATAGATAAAACCTAGATTAAAATATGCTTTTTTCTTCAAAATTCATATGGTACATTTGGCAGGAGAGAAAGCATTTATCAATAACCAATTAACATGGAAATTTTTTTTTCTGTCATTAGATTGGGAACTTTACAGTAGGAGGTATAAAATGTTATAATTGCTTCTTTCCCTCAGCACCCTATTTTTCAATGGTTTCTAATAAATGTGATATGAATATATTTGAACTTAGAATGAACAAATCAATTATTCTTTACATGCCTTTGGCACAAACCAGTCTTCCATCACTGCTCATTTATAGTCTCACCAAAATTTCCTTGAAAATTTGAACCTTCATGTATTACTTAGCATTTAGAATCATAGAATTTTTACATCAATGTCCAAAAATACTACTATAAATTAAAGACTCCTTAATCCAAAACCTAAAGCCATATTGCTACATATTTCTCCCACCATATTATTTCCCTGAGGGATAAATGGAGGTCCAAAATCAAAAGCAACCAGAAGTCCACCTGTGCTAGTGCTGTCTACAAGTATATGTCAGGTTGGTTGCTGCTGGACAAACTACTGGAAGCAATACAGCTTCCAGGATCAGTGAGGAATGGTATGTGAGAGATGTTTCCTTCACAGGCAGGCATTTATCATGACCAAAACTCATAGGATTGGACATTCTATCTAATCATATCAAGTGGATCCAATCACCTTTGGTCTTCTTGCCATTTCCAATCATTTACAAAACTTCGGTAGCAACCTGTGTGTATTTTAGCATATAGATTTTATACAAGCTCACAAAATGTGTGCATATGTCAATATACTGTATGTATCTTTCTGCACCTTGCTTTTGGCATAAATATTTCCTTGAAAGACTCCATTTGGATATATACACTGTAGCCTAGTTCATTAAGTTTCACTGCTGTTTACCACTGATTTGTATTATATGTGGAAGGGAAGAGCTATATCATTGCTTTGGGATATTTTCAAATGTCATCCAAGTGACCATCATGACCTCCAAGTGGATAGACAAAGATCACCCCCACTGACACTGGAGGAGAGTCTCCATTTTTACATATTGTGGTCCCACTGCATAGAGTTTGATTTAAGGAATTTTACATATCTGACATTGTATTAATTATTTGCATTTCATTTATTGTTTATGATGCAGTTTATAAAATTATTTACCACATGATTTTACTAATCTGTGAATTGTCTGCTTCCCTTTGTCTATATTTGTTGTCCATTTTATTTTGGTTTCGCATTGGTAGATATTTTTTTCTAACTCTTCTGGATACCATTACTTTCTGGATGATACCATTGTCAATATATTTTCCCATTCTGTAGCTGGTTTTAGCTTCTATTGTTAAATAAACTTTACTGATTTTTAATTTTCTTGGGATTTTGGTATTAATTTACAAAATCTAAGCTATTGTGAGTCTGGTAGAAGTTCTTAGTGATCATGTAATTTATTCACATAACAACTATGCCCTGAGCACTCACCCAGTGCCAGGTGCTGGGTTAGGCACTGGGTCCAGTGGAGAAAATGACTAATTTTCTTCCTGCTTTCCAGGAGTATAGAGTATGCAGGTAGAGATGGAAGACATTAGTAAACATATACATATGAAAGTGCCATAATGAAAACCAAACAGAGTGCTACAAGGTGGGGCTGGGAGACACTAGATGGGTGGGTGCAAAAGGAGTCACTGAAGTGGAATTTATGCTGGAACCAGAAAGAGTAGCAGGAGCCAGCCCTGTACAATTCTGTGAACTGTGTGCCAGGAGAAGGCACAAGTTTGCCAACTCTGAGAGTGAAGTGAGTTTGGCCTGAGAGGAGGTTGGAAAGGAGGCCAGTGTAAATGGAGGGGGCTTGGGAGGAAAGGTGGGGAAAGAGGCAGGAGTGGAGGGACACATCCTGGGGCCTGGTATATTAGTTATCTATTAGTATGTGACAACACTACCACTAATAACACCAAAAACAACCATAACTGTTTGTTATTGCACAGTTTCTGTGAATAAAGAATTCAGGCAAGGCTAAGCTGTGTGATTTTGCTCCAATATCTCTCCAAGACTGAGGAGTAGTCCCAACTGAGGCTTGAATTGGGAAGTATCTGCTTCCAAAATCAATCATGTGTTATTGGCAGTTTAGACTGAGGGCTTGAATTCCTTTCTGTCTCTCTGCGTCCTCCCTCAGTTTCTCACAATAAGGTCCTCTGAACATCAAACCTGTTTTGCCAGAGTGATATATATGAGAAAGTTATAGAATATATATGGAGAGATAAAGGTATAGATAGAGATAACAAAAGAAAGATTTAGCAAGACAGAAATCACAGGTGTTTTGTTTATCAATCTTGGAAATGATATATCATCACTTTGACCATATTCTATTGATAAGAAGAGAGTCAGTAAGTCTAAGAGGAAGAGATTAGACAGGAACATGTATACTAGGAGGCAGAGATACTTGAAAACTTTTTGAGGCTTTCCACAACATAAACTAAAAAAAGCCACTTAATCTGACTCAAAATATAATGGGTAGCCCTTGAAGGGTTTTGATTCAGATGGAGATATCTGATTTTCATTGAATTTCAATGCCATTGTGTTGGGGACTGGAAAATGAAGCCAAGAAGATAAGTTTCTTTTCCACAATCACTTCCTCAAGAACCAGCCCTGTTTTGAATTGAAATCTACGTTGTTTTCTATTCCTTCATGTAATTCTTCCATCATTAAATTCATGTATTAGTGATCTGTCAAAATAGCTCATGAGTTTTATAGATATCATTCCATATATATCTGCTAAAGTCCCTAGGGTGTGGAAGCTAGAATGATCCTTATGGTTCTAGCAAGGAGACTTGGGAAGCCCAAGAGGCACAATGATATGCCCAGGTTCACAGATATGGCAGGAAAAGGAGACAGGTTTGAAACCAGCCCTATCTACTCAATACTGGGATCCTGAATTTCCCAGGTATTCCCCAGGCACTGCAAGGAGGACAGTGTTTACATAACTGTAGAGTTAAATGGATGACATGAAAAAGGAGGCTGAAGAGGCATCAGGTTTAGGGGAGTTTTTAATCCAAGGAATTAGGACAGGTAATGGGACCCCAAGAAGTACCCTCACTTCTTGGAGATATAATCCTACAGAACTTGGAACCCTGGTAACCAGGCATCCACATTCTAGAGAAGCCCCCAACAAAGCTCACTTGAGCAGAGATGCTTGGGAGAACAAGATGTTTTCTTATTGTTTCCCAACATCCCAATTTTCTCACCTCAGGAAAACTGGAAGGGAGAGCCTTTTTCAAAGCTGTGGGAATGGAATTGCTTCAACCCCCACCAAAGAAGTCTCTGGCCATTTACCAAGAGACACTCAAAGGTAAGACAGGGGTCACAAGGCAGTGAAATGAAGGCTGGAGAAATATTCTGTTCCATCCTGGGCAGCCCCACAGCACTTCCCACTCCCAGTGTGCTTAAATTAGGGAGGCCTGAGCTGTTGGAAGGGGCATGAGTGTGGAGAGAAACTTGGCAGGAGCTGATTTTCTAAGAGGTTGGAGACTTGATTGGCTCATGTTCACAGCCTGCTCATGCTGGCAGGGTGGGAATGAGAGTGCTGGGTTGGTGATCCTCTGCCCAGATGTTAATCTGCAGTCTTGAAGCCATCATCTCATCTCTTTTCCTCATAGGCTGGAGATAAGTGCAGTGTTCTGTTTCTAATCTATGGAGAAGAACTCTATATGGAGTTAATCCTGTGGTGACAGCCAGGCAGGACCCTAATGGTCAACTGATAAGGGGAGTGGACTTTGGGTTAGGTAGGAGGGCTCCTTTACTGAGTGGTGGGGAATGTGAGTGGGAGGTTCTGAATGAGGAAGGGCAAGGCTGAAACTTTTGTCCCACACATCTGATGGTTTCCACTAGAAGGATGATCCTATGGTTTCCCCCTGTAAGGGCAAAAGTGTCAAAGAGAGCAGTGGGTGGTGTTCAGGGCACTATGGGAAAAAAGGGAGGCTGAGATATCAGAGACAGCCTTTGGGAGAATCCATCCCCACTATCACCACTTCTGGGTCATTCTTGTTCCATCCCTGCCTGCCACCCCCAAAATCGGTAGTCAAGACAATGAGGTTTGGTGAGAAACTTGTTCAGAAGTCTTCCTGGAACCTCAGTCATGGGTACTCAGCTGCCTGTGGGTGTTGACTAGGCTGTGACCCTGCCCATCAGAGAATAGTTTTAGCAGGAAGAAGAGACTCACCTATCACCCACAGAGAATAAGGCAGCACATTGCACTCAAGAGAAAGACTGAGGTGCAATGAGGGTCCAGGCATATCTGGGGCAGGAAAATGTATTCTGTTTTCTCCCTCATCCTCTGGATGCTTATGGAGTATCTAGCATGTGGCAGTGCAGTGCAAAGCTGAGACAGGTCCTCAGGATCCTGGAATTTAGGTTTGAAAAACTTTCACAGGGCATAGAAACATCCTCTAAAACATGGGTATGTTTATATTGTTCATATTTTCATTTATTAAAAGTACAAAATAAAGTTAAAAAAAATGTGGGTATTTGCAAAAATCACATTAACAAGGGCCATTTCTTGACCTAGAAAAAGGGCTTCTTCTTTACTTCTTTTAAAGGTGAGAAAATATGTTCTGTTCCAGGTGCAGAGGTTTCTATGACCACCAATTAGGAACTCGTAGCTTTCAAGATGAAATCTGGAATTGCATCAACAGTAAGTGGGGAAGGGGGAATGGAGGAATGTAAAAATATCAAAACTTACAATGTGCAAATAAAAAGCCAGAGGAAGGTTATTAGTAAATGGCTTAAGTGCAGGAAGTACTGTGCATCCTTAATCCTCCTCTAGGTGTCCTGTGGTCCATCTTTTCCCTTAGATTTGAATTCTTCTGGGATCTTGGCCTCTGACCTCAGAATTCTTTTTCCTGCTACATTCATTTCAGGGGAACATTTGTGATGCAGCCTCCAAAGCCAAAACTGACCTAATTTCATAAGCCTTACTCCTCCCTGTGAACTGGGACTTCTAGCATCCCTGCTACTCCTTGCACACTTTGTTTTAACAAAGTAATTCCCCAGAAGGCTGCCAGTCTCTCTGCCAGTTCCTTGGAGGCCAATACCTTCTGACTGGGCCCTAATGATTCACAGTGAGCTCTGGTGTCTGGATCAGTGGCCTTATTCCTTACCATGGAAAGAGAACTCACTCTTTTCTCACTGGCCAAGGTGATATTGTGGTTTCCAGGTCCACTGTCTGTGGAGTTCACCAGCTTACACACTCAATCATGTTGTTACTGACAAATTCTAAAAGAGACATCAGGCCCCAAGCCCTTAGAGCTCATAGTCCCTGGGATGGTGGTGGTCTTTGTCCCAAGTCTTGCACTGTGGCTATGCCCAGAAGATAGGAACCTAAATGCTAGAAAGTGTTGAAATATATGACATGTCAGGGGTGGGAGAAGGAGGTGGTCACCAAGACTGATGACCCACAGGCATGCAGGGCACAACATTACCGATTAAACACTGCAGCCCTTCCAATCCAGGTGATAGAGTCCCTGCCCTTAGCCCACCTAAGGGTCCTCTGTGGCCTTCCCCATGATCTATACTTAAAGAGTTAACCCCTGGCCCTGTCCTGAGCCTCCAGAGCTCTGCCACAGCTTCCAGCCTCTACCTTGTTAAGGATTTTGAATATCATCCTTTGGCTTCACCTAAAATGGGAGGTCTAGATCAATTGTGGGCCAATTCTGGGTTTCAGTTGTGGACATTTTTCAGTTATTCCCCATTTTCCCAGGGCTCCAGGTGTCACTCAGACACCCATGGTGACCTCTTCAGGACAGCTGAGAGAGCACAAACCCTGGCTCCCAAAAGCCAAGAGCTTTGGTGACATGGCATAGTAATCCATGGACATGATTTGTTAAATGAATCACTTTCCCCTCAAAGACAGAAGTGCCAGGTCACAAATCTAGTCTAGGAAATGGAGGAAGTCATTGGTATCTGAGTAGTTTAACCTACACAGCTGGGGGACTCCTGAGAGAAGACATCATTTAGATACATGTACTAAAGCTAGTGGAATCTGATATGACAGAGGATGATTTTTGCTGCATCTTTGTGCTTCCAGTGGCCATGGGTGCAGTGAGTCATCCAGCAAAGGCCCACATTTAGGGCGAGAGCCCATCTCACTCAGTCTCAGACAGGGAATCCTCCCTTTACACTGAGACTCCTGGACCAACCAGAAAGCCCAGCTGGCTAAGGTAGTAACACACCAGCCCTGAGTCTTCCCCTGCTCAGGCTCTTCTGGGTGGGACAGCAGGGCCCCACTGGGCTTGATTCCCCATGGGAAGGGGTTATGATCATTTTTGGAGGAAAGCATGTGTCCCAGCAGTGACTGTTGGGCCAGGGGAAGGGAGGAAGTGCCACAGCCTGAGATCACCTGGGGTTGCTCTTCTTTAGGAAATGCTGCCTTCCAACAGCTCTAGGTCTCAGGTCTCTTGCTGTGGGCATTGTGGTCCCCTGTGTCAGGCTTTCATATGAGGGTCAGTGGTTCAGTGATTTTTTTTTTAGTGTTCTCTTCTGACAGAAACATCCCCCAATGGTTCAGGAGGAAGAAGTCAGCATGGGTGAATATACAAGGCTTAGCCTGCATCCACTCCATCTACTTATTGAGTGCACACATATATCTATTAGGAGACCTGAGAACAGGAGGCCCTTTCTGCCTGTCCACCTTTGACTGATGGCCACTGGCTCACCCTATCACATAGGCTTCACAATCAAAACTTGAATCAAATCAACCAAAACACTGATTGGAGGTTCTATAGGGGAGTTTGAGCTCCTTGTCAGCTTCTGTGCTCACTTGTCAGCTTCTGTGTACACTGAAGGCCGGACCAGCAAGGCCACTACTCCAGTGCTCTTGAGTAGTTCTAGATGGATTTAAAGCATCACAGTCATGTTGAGTGAATCTAAGGATCCCCTCCCTAATCACATGTGCTTATGGGCCTCTGAACATTCACAAATATTTGCAGTTATCCAGAAATTAACATTAATACATTTTAATGAGAAAGACCTTGGAACTCAATTTAAATTAAAGCATACCTAGCATACTTGTAGCTTTGGTTTACCTCTGTGCATGCACAAGACAAAGTATTTAACTATCCCAAACTGGATATTAATTTACTTAATTTCATCTACTTGATTCCTCTAATTTGAGTGTAAAGATTGTGTTAAAGAAGGCATGCCCTTACTAGATGTATCTTCACTGTCATCTGAATTAATCAGGGCATATCTTTGAGATTACAGGACTAATGACATTATCAGCTGCATAAAAAGAGAGTCCTCCATGAAAACAGTCCTTTTCCTAGAGCAAGGAACATGCTTTGAGCGCTCGAGTGTGGTGAAGCCATGATCAGTAAGTCTTGCTTTCCTTGCAATTTTGGTCTGTTTGTGTTGTGAATATGGAAGAAAATTTTAACTAATAGGAAGCAGTCATTTGTTTTTAAATGATTTTGTTAATCAGAATGTCATTGTTGGACTTGACTGCAGACAGTTAGGTCCAGGCTGTTTGAGGTGAGGTTAGGTTAGGTTACTGTGGACATACAGTTTCTGTAGATTCATAATTCATTAGAACTTTTCAAAGATGAGCTTGCCTAAAATCATTATATGAATAATTTTTGTAATTATACCTGTAGGAAAGACAAACAAAGAAACAATTAAAAGTATAATGATAAATTACATCCATGATCTAAAAGAAAGGAATTCTCTGTTTAGGTCTCGATCAACATCTTAGATTCTGTGTCCATGTGGTCAAGGACAAGGCAGGTAATTGGAGTCACTCCTACTTGAGACAGATGTCATAAATCCTCAGAAGGACATGAGAAATATTCCAAGAATGATTCTATTGAATTGAATTTATGTGGATTATTCTGGACAATAAACATAAGGTGATGTATCCAAACTGATGTTTGGATAGTGAATTCAATTCTATGAAGCTTTCTGTATTGTAGAAGAACCTGCAAAGGGGGTGTAAATGTGTAAACAAAGTATATGAAGAGGAGATTTTGACAATGGGGTGGGGACTTTCTTATTATTAAAATGATAAGTAGCATTGTAGGAAAAGCCTAGGTGTAAGCCTTAAGAAATCTGAACTGGGGATACAGGCAGAAAAACTCTGGTGGTGTTTTTCTAGTCAGGTAATTCTTAATATTATGAAAGATTTCTGAACCTCTGTTTATTTAATTTGTTAAATAGGAAAATAGCCTTAATAAATACATTACTGTGAAGATTAAATAACCAAATATGTAAATATCAAAAAACATTTAAGACAAATATTGTTTTTCTCTACTCAGGTACAAATGGGTAAATTAATCTGACTTCTGTTTCTGAAAATGTCATTATTTGTCCATGAAATATATGTACATATTAACAGTGTGGTAGGGGAGCATTTACAGTATAGATGAACCTTTACATTTATAAATTATGAAATGTAGGGATGTACATCTGAGGATGATTAATATAGGATAATATTTCAGCCACTATTTTACTAAAATAACATATTTTGAAAATTGATTTTCTCCCAGATTCTTCATTCTACATTATTTGGCCCTCTTAATCTCTAGGGACTGTGAGACATTATACCCCATGTACTTCTAATATTTTCTGACACAGAGGATTTTCAGGACTAGATTTGCCTGATGGGAGCCATTGATCTCTTAAAATGAAAAAAAGTCCTAGAATTGATCAACCCCATAATGAACTACATTTTTTACTATTCAGGGTGATAGCCAAGTACAGTGGGGCAAACCTATTACACAGAGTTCAGAAAATGATAGTTTGACATCCCATGCGGAAGATACAAGATGATTTAGAGCAAGTGTAGCTCCAAAGGACAGGTATAGGGTAAAGCAGGAAGGGATTGAGAGTCCAGTGGGCTGGGATGGATGTTTCATAAACCAGGAATACTTATATCTGAGAACTTTGAGTGGTTTCTCTGGAGGTGAAGACCCAATATTTTAGAATCAGGGAGGGAATTGTAAGTCTCTGAATGCCATGGGCTCATGAATGTATAAAACTCAATGAATTTAATGTTCTTATCTGTGCAATGAAGGTATTCATATCTTCTTATTCATTCAGAGTAGATAAGTCCTTCTTATTATTGACCCTGGGAGGGGAGGGTCCTCACCCTATTCCTCTTGCAACACACTTCATATTCCTGTTGATTGGCCTGGGGATGCTTCCAGGTGAAGGGTTGGGATTCATGACAGGTGGGTCTGGAAACTGGGGATGAGACCAGAGTCTCATAGCCTCTTTCTCCATTTTCAACTTTGTTCACCTACTGCTAATCTGGTTGTGAGTGAAAACCCAGAGTGAGGCAGTTGTCAGTTGCACTATTGACAATGCAACCATGAGTAGGGAATTCTTCTTTCTACTGGATTTGTCCATGTGTTGTCAGCAGATGGGCAGGTTGGTCCTATTGGCATAGATGTTCTAAGCTCATTTAGGTTATATTCAAGGTTCTGAGCTGCAGTTCAATTTATCCAGGCCTCTTGAATGGTGATGGGTATTTTAGGGGCTGATCAATAAAATCTCTTTTCCAACATTACACAGATTTGTTCCAGACTCCATTAAGGCTCTGTATTTACTGGAGAGATAAGAGGTTTTGTCTCATCCAGCCAACTTCCTTAATGGAGAAATAAAGTATTCATTAATCATGTTAATGCCTGCAATTGGCTTTGGCATGTAGTGAACATTGGTGATAGAGATGAGTAAAAGCAGAAGTTTACAGTCAGTAGGAAAGCTGGCATTTCAGCAGATGAATTCAAGCAATGCAGTGTTACAGATGTTAGCATGCAGGGCTGTACATTGTTGAGAGGAAAAGTGAGATTTAGCTAATGGAAGAAATAGAGGAATCATTTCTTTCCCCCAATTTCTTATTTCTTAAAATATTGATATGTATTTGCACATTTTGAAAACTTTTCATAAAAGGATACCTAAAATTCTCCTTACCCACTTGGCCTCAATTACCCAATTTCCAATTTTGTAGATAATTTTGGTTCAAACATTATAAATGGAAGTAATTATAAGAATGGTTTCTTTAATTTTGGAGTGCATTCAGTAAAAAAGATGATAGGGTATAGAGTAATATTCGTGGCCTTGTGACATAAAATTGGAGAGACCAGAATGGACCAAGAGGTGGTGAATATCCAAGAGATACAATGAACATAGTTATATGGATGTCCCAAGTTGAGATTGGAAGGTCTCATACCCCTGGAATGGTCAGTCTAGGATTATCCTAGAGTACAGCATTCTCGGGGGTCTGTGGTTTGTCCTGCTGAACTCTCTGTACCTTTTGATGAACACCTGAGTTGTATAGAGTTGAGTGAGGCAACACACACTGATCCTAAGTTTTGCATGATACCTGTTAGCTTCTGTGGAATGCTGGACTGTCTGCAATGCTCTCTGCCATTTTAATGAATAATAGACTTATGAAATGTTTAGATAGGAAGCATTTTACACATAAGCTGTTTGGCTCTTTCAAAATTCATAAAATGCTATGAAATGATTTCATAGAAGGGATAGGAGGCCATCTGGGGGAATAATCTAACCATAGTTATGGTGTAAATGTGGCAAATCATATATATTGCATGGCTTGTTATGAGTCTCTTAATTTACTTGAAATTGGTGGAAGAGTGTTTAACTTATGAATGTTCAAGTGCAAATTTTATAACACCATTTGGAAGTTATAATGACCAATTGATTAATAAATTTCAAGGTAATATCATAACCTATGTCATGTTATATTCTATTATAATAGAGTTTTTAAATAGTAAAAGTTGTGAAATTGCAAATCAAACCTGGGTAACCTCATGCAGGGCCCTCATGCATCACCCCACCACCAATACCTTGCATTATTGTACAACATTTGTAAGAAATTAAGAAAAAGCATCATTAAAGCATTACTGCTAATTAGACCATAGCTTACATTTGGTATTTTCCCCAAACAACAGTATTTTTTTGTTTGTAAACCATACAATTTATCTAAAGTGTACAATGACATTTTGTATATCACAGAGTTGTGCATTCATCTTTTAAATCAGTATTAGAGTATTTTCACTACTCCAAAAAAAAAAAAGAAAAAACAACCAAAAAATAAACCATTATCGTATTCATATTTTAACACTACTAATTGCAAATCATATCATTTGCTTTCATCATTTCTATTCATTTCCAAACATTTACAACTTTCTACCAAGTCTGTGCTGATCAAACCTCAGCTTTCCATTTTCTAATTACATACTCTTCTCTGGTGACTTATATTCTAGCTATTAATTCCAGGAGTTTGTTCATTATATTTAGTTCATAATAGCAAAATCATAAAATATTTGCCCTTTGTGAGTGGCTTGCTTCACTCAACAAAATGTTCCCCAGGATCATCCTATTGTCATTTAATTCAAGACTTCAATTCTTCTTACAGCTGAATAATATTCCATCATGTGTATATACCACAATTTTTCCATCACTTGATGGACACCTATGATGTGCCCATCCTTTGGCAATTGTGGTTTTTTTTGGCAAATGTTGCTATAAACGTCAATGTGTAAATGTCTTCTCATGTACTTGCTCTCACACCTTCTAGGTATTTACCTAGTAGTGGTATTGCTGGGTCACATGGCAGATCTATACCTAACTTCCTTTGGAACCACCAGTTTCCAGATCGTGTTTACCATTCTATATTTCCACAAAGAGTGAATAAGTGTTCCTATCTCTCTACATCCTCTCCAACACTTGCATTTTTCTGTTTTTTTTTTTTAATAGTGGCCATTCTAGTAGGTGTGAAATGATAGCTCACTGTACATTGATTTGCATTTCCCTAATAGCTAGTGATGCTGAACATTTTTTTTCATGTGTTTAACATCATTTGTATTTCTTCCTTAGAAAAAAGTTTATTCAGGTATTTTGCCCTTTTTTTAAACAAATCAATTTTATTCATACATATTAACAAAACATAAGTCCATCCAAAGTGTAAAACCAATGGTATTTGGTGTAATCACATATTTGTGCATTCATCACTTCACTCATTCTTAAAGCACTTTTGTTATTACAATAATTATAATAATAACCAAACAAAGAAAAATCTCAACTGTCAATCTCTAGTTGCTTCCCTTTCATACATAGCTGCTATTCTTTTTCCTTCTCTCTAGTATAATTGTATTTATCTTTTGCAAAAAGTCTTATATATGCAATAACTCCCATAATCATATTTTACATGAGGTTTTACTGTCATATACCATACCATGTTATAGTTTTTAGCTTTCCTTCTGGTAATACAAATGGCTTTAGACTTTCCCTTTCAACTACTGTCATACCCATGCAATAGCACTGCTATTTACAGACATCTTTATATGTTTTCAACATTTCTACTCATTTCCAAAGATTTACAAACAACCTTTTAACCAATTCTGCACAGATCAAACTTCAGCATTCCATTCTCTACCCTCTTACTTCCTGGTGACCTATATTCTAATTATTAACTCCATGAGTTTGCACAATATATTTAGTTCATAATAGCACAATCATTCATTATTTGTCTTTTTGTCTGGCTTGTTTCACTCAGCACAACATCTTCCAGTTTCATCCATGTTGTCATATGATTCAAGACTTCATATCTTCTTACCACTGAATAATACTCCATCATGTGCATACATGATAATTTTTTAAGTCTATTCATCTGTTTGCCCCTTTTTAATCTGGTCACTTGTCTTTTTATTATTGAGTTATAAGATCTCTTTATTTATCATGGATATTAGACATTTGTCAAATGTGCAACTTTCAAATATTTTCATCCATTGAATAGGCTGCCTTTTTATCCTCTTCACAAAGTCCTTTCTGGTTTATAATAGTTGAATTTAGAGGAAGTACAATTTATCAATTTTTCTTTTGTTTCTCATCCTTTGAGTCTAAGGCTTAAGACACCCACTCCTACAAGATGTTCTTATAGATGTTACCATATATTATTTTCTAGGAGTTTTATGGTATTGACTTTTGTGTTTAGTTCTTTGATCTATTTTGAGTTGAATTTTGTATAGAGAGTGATATAGGCGGTTTGTTTCATTCTTATGATTATGGATATCCAGCTCTCCCAGTAATATTTATCAAAGAAACTATTCTTTCCCAGAAAAGAGGATTTGGTAAGCTTATCAAAAATCAGTTGACTGTAGGGGTGATGGTGTTTGAACTCTGAATTTGATTCCATTGATCAATCAATGTGTCTATATTTATGTCAATACTATGCTATTTTGACCACTGTAGATTTATATTATACTTCAAGGTCAGGAAGTGTGAGTCTTCCAACTTTGCTCTTCTTTCTTAGTATGTTTTTGGCTATTCAGGACCCTCTTCCCTTCCAATTAAATTTGGTAATTGACTTTTCCACTTCTATAATGTAAGCTGTTGGAATTTCATTTGGTATTGCATTGAATATTTAAATCAGTTTGGGTAGAATTGACATCTTCATGATGTTTACTTTTCCAATACATGAACACAGAATGTCCTTCCATTTGTTTAGATTTTCTTTGATTACTTTTAGCAGTGTTTTGTAGTTTTCTGAACACAGATCCTTTACTTGCCTGGTAAAATTTTTTCCTATATAGTTGAGTCATTTTGTTGCTATTGTAAATGGATTATTTTTCTTTATTTCCTCCTCAAATTGCTCATTATTATTGTATAGAAACACGACCAATTTTTGCCCATTCATATTGTGTCCTACCACTTTGATGAACTCATTTATTCATTCTAATATCTTTTTTTGTGACTATTTCACAATTTCTTGTGTGTAGGATCATGTCATCTGTGAATAGTGTGAGTTTTACATCCTCTTTCCAACTTTGGGTGACTTTCATTTCTTCTTCTGCATAATTAGTTTAGCTAGAACTTCCAGCACAATATTGAATAATAATGATGACAGTGAGCACACTTGTCTTGTTTCTGATTCTAAAGGAAAGCATTCAAATTCTTCTGATTGAGTAACATGTTAGTGGTGGGATTTTCATATATGCCTTTTATTATGTAGAAAAACTTTACTTCTATACCAACCTTTCAAAGTATTTTTCTTAAGAAAATTCCTGGATTTGTCTAATACCTTTTCTACATCAGTCAAGTTCATCATGTAATTTTTGACTTTGATTTTTATATTTGGTGTATAATGTTAACTGATTTTCTTATGTTAAACTACCTTGTATATCAGGAATAATGCCCATTTCATCATGATGTATAATTCTTTTAATATTCTCTTGAATTTGATTTGCAAACTTTTTTTGAGAATTTTTGCATCTATATTCATTATAGAGTTTGGTCAGTAATTTTCTTTACTTGTAGTATCTTTTTTTAAACAATAGATTTTACTGATACATATTAATAAACATACAATTTATCCAAAGTGTACAATCAATGGTATCTGGTATAATCACATAGCTATGTATTCATAACTTCAATCATTATTAAAATATTTTCATTATTTCAATAATAATAAACAAAATACAGACAAGCAAACATTTTTTCTGCCCCTTTTCCATTCTCTTCTCCTTCTGGGACACCAATAATGTGCATGTGAGTTTCAGTTTGTCATTAAATTCCCTGAGACTCTGTTCCATGTATTCCATTCTCCTCTCTTTCTGTTCTTCTGTGTTTTCCAATTCAGAAGTCCTGTCTTAGAAGAAACTGATTCTGTCTTGAAGCAATTCAAATCAGCTCTTATGTGCCTCTAATACATTTTTAATCTCATCCATTATGTCTTTCATTCACATAACATCTATTAATTTACTTTGAAGGCTTTCAAATTGTTCTTTATGCTCTCCCAGTGTCTTCTTGATATCCTTTATTAGTTTAGTTATATTTTCTTTAAATTCTTTGAAGTGATTTAGGAAATGTGTGGTTATCACTGATTGTCTTAAATCTTGTATGTCTTCAAGATAGTTGGTTTGTTCTTTTGGCTGGGCCATCTCTTCCTTCCCTAGTATGGCTTGTAATTTTTTGCTGATATTAGTGGTCTGAATATGTTCGTGAATTTACTCTGATGGACAATTTCTCTCTCTTCCCAATTATTTTTATTCACAGCTCCTCCTTAATACTTGATTCAACTTATTCTCAGTCTTTAAAATCATCCATCTTAAGTTTTCAAAATCAGGCCAGTGACTCACTAGTGAGGGACACATTTTCTCCCAGGGGCTGGATACAGAAAGCATGAATAGTTTTTGTCCATGCAATTTCCAGAACCATCAGCAGATGGTGCTAATCTGTGTACCTTTCCATGGGGGTGTTTCAGTCTTGGCTTTCCTGTGTTTCTGTGTTGAATATTCAGATTGGAAATTCAAAGCAAGTCCTGCTAGTTGAATCCATTGAAGAAAAGCCCCCTGACCTCCCCTCCCATTTCCCTTGAATGAGCTGGTAGGGAAGAAGATGTCTGATCTCCTCTCAGTAGGCTGTAGTGAGCTACGTGTTTTACCCTAGCTTAATATCTTGGGTGGGGGAAGGGAGCCCTTCCTGGCCATCACAGGGATTTGATAACTCACATTTGTCATTTTGGCTTCTTTGGCTCTCTGTCTCCCACCCTCCTGGGAGCTGTGTAGCACTGTTCTGGTCTGCTGACACCTAAAGCAGGTCCCTCAGACTTTGGCTCTTTCTCCATTGTTTTTGTAAGAGCATTCAGCTCTTCATGTTAGTCCACTGCCATCTTCACACAGTCCCCCCTATAATAAAATTTTAAATATTTAGTATGTGTATGTGTTTCTGTTTGTGAAATGCAGCTGAACATTCAGCACTGAGAATGATCTAACTTGAAATTCAAACTCAGTTTGAGATTTCTGTGAATAGTTACCACTTCCTCGGTGTTGCTCTAAAACATTCTACTCTGGACATTTGTAGATATGGCCTTCTTTGAACCTGAATGTCCATGATATTTTTAGGAGATAGTAAACTTGAAAGATCCCATTATGGACTTCACTCAGGAAGAGTGGGCCCTGGTGGGCTCATCCCAGAGAAAACTGTTCAGAGATGTGATGCTGGAGAACACCTATCATTTGATCTCAGTGGGTGAGTCTCTAAAATTTACCTGTGTATCTATGAATTCCTCTATTTTCTTAAGATCCAAAAAGAATTGCTTGTCAATATTGTTTCATATTTTTCTTTATTTTATATAATTTCTATACATAATATATTTTGTATTATTTTATAACATGTACAACTACCTACAAGAAATCTTTTTCTTTACTTACTATTCATATCTAATTTCCATCCCCACTAGATTGTAATGTTCTTGAACACAAATTTTATGTTTTTCTTCCACTCAAGGTGCAATGTAAATAGCAGTGTTGGGAATTCAGTGCATAATTTCCGAAAGATAAATAAGTATATCATATATGTCCTTTTTAAAAGTATTTATTTATTTATTTATCTCTCCCCTTTGTTGTTTTTGCACTCACTGTCTGCTCTCTGTGTGCTCTTCTGTGTCTGCTTGTCTTCTCTTTAGGTGGCACTGGGAACTGATCCTGGGATCCTGTGGAGTGGGGAGAGTCTGCTCAATCTCTTATGCCACTTCAGTTCCCTGATATGCTGCATCTCTCATTGTCTCTTTTCTGTGTCTCTTTTTGTTGTGCCCTCTTGCTGCATCAGATTTCTGCAGAGACCAGCACAATGTGCAGGCCAGCACTACTGCATGGGCCAGCACTCTGTGTGGGCCAGTACTCTGTATGGACCATTACTCTGCATTGGCCTGCTATCCACTTAGGCCAGCTAATGGTTCAGGTCAGCTTGCTTTTCACCAATATGTCCTGGGAACCAAACACTGAACCTTCCATATGTAGATGGGAGTCCACTTGAGCCACAACTGCTTCCCTATATATGTCCTTAACAATTACTATGCTGAGGGAATTCAAGTGAATTCAGACTATAGTAATAAAAACTACAGGCATATCCTTTTCCACATAATATGGTTTGACGGAACTTATGCTGGATTCTTTTTGAAAATAATGAACTTTAGTGAAAACAAAATTTCTCCTTGTTTAAAATATGGAGGGTTCTGCAGCATCTCTTTGAAATAAGGCATCAATAATTAGAGGTCTCCACTGTATTTGGATGGAAGGTCAAGTTAACATTTTGTTGATGAAAAGTTATCAATATTCTGTCTTCCAGGTGTTTTTTCTTTGGTTGACCTTTAATGTTTACTTTATTCTTCTTTAGTCATTGTAGTGGCTTAAAGCTGTATGTACCAGAAAAACATGTTCTTAAATCTATTCCATTCCTGTGCATTTGAAACCAATGTATGCAGGACCATTTGATAAGGTTGCTTTGATTAAGGTGTGTTCCATCTCAATCAGGATGGGTCTTAATGCTATTACTGGAGTCCTTTATGAGAGAATAAAATTCAGACAGAGAGAAAGCCATCTGAAGTAAGAAATGTAAATCAATGAAATCCTAAAGGGAAGAAAGAGACCAGGAGATGCCATCATGTGCCATCTTCTGTGACAAGTTAAGGACCAAGTTTTGTAGCATCCAGCCCAGAATACCACAATCTTGGGGACAAAGTATTTCCTTGATGATGCCTGGATTTGAACATTTTCAAAGCCTCAAAACTATAAGCTAATAAATTTCCATTGTTTCAGTCAACCCAGTTCATGGTATTTGCTGAAGCAGCATAAGAAACTAAAATGAATTTTGGAATCAGGATAATGGGGTGCTGCTATTGCCAACACCAAAAAAATGTAGGAAAAGCTTTGGAGTTGGGTAATGGGCAGAGGCTCGAAGAATTGTAGGTTGCTTGACAGAAAAGACCTAGATTACATTGGAGAGACCATTGGTAGAAATATGGATTCTAAAGATAAATCTGATGAGGACTTTGGAGGAAATAGTGACTGTATTATCAGAAACTGGAGGAATGGTGATCCTTGTTTGAAATTGACACAGAACTTGGCATAATTGAGTTCTGATGATGGATAGAAAGTAGACTTTGAGAATGATGAACTTGTATATTTACCTAAGGCAATTTCCAAGCTTAGTGTGGAAGTGCAGACTGGTTTCCTGTAAGCTCATAGTAATATTTGAGAGGAATGGGGTAAGCTGAAAACTGAACTCCTGGGGTAAAGAAACCAGAAATTGATGGTTTGGAAAATTTTGAACTTCTGTAAAGTAAGTGCCCAGAGAATTCTAATTGTCACTGATTTATAAGGTCAGGATTTGAGGTGCTGATATCTAGGAAGGATCTGTGGAAATACCTGATAAGTTGGACCTTTGTGTGCTACAGCCAAAACTGGATTATTTATTTGTGATATCCATATGAATGGAACTATAGCCAACCTGGATTAAAAGGGAGAGATTGAAGGAAAAAATCACTTAAAAGGGAGAGCATTGGATGCTGAGATATGGACCAAAATCATCTTCTTAGGCCAAGATAGCAGGTCCACCCCTGTGTGTGTAAAATGTGAGTCTGCCTAGCACATGGATTGCTGCCCCATTCTTTAGGAAGAGTGTTTCCTCTACTGTTCTGAGAGAATGGAATCTGTTCCCTCAAGATTTCAGACATTCTCGCTCCCACCCCACTGTTCTGAGAGAGTTACACTTATTTCCTGGGGTTTATGGAGGGTCTGGCTACCACCTCAATGTTCTCAGAGGATGAGGCATTCACCCTGGTGTTTGCAGAGAGCATGACTGCCGCACAAGATTTTGGGAGGGTAAGTCTGCCACTTCTTCAGTCCCAGAGGAGAAAACATCATTCCCTACAATTCTCTTAGACCTTGAAATTTAGTCAAGTATGCCTTGCAAGGTTTTGGAATTGTTTGGGACCCATGACTCTTGTTTTCCCTATAACTTGTCACTATAAAAATTGAAATGTTTATCCTATTCCTCTCCCTCTATTGTTTATTGGAAACAAAAAACTTGTTTTGTAGGTTTCACAGGCCCACAGAGGGGAATTGAGGCCCAGGATTGACCACACCCATAACTTATTTTGATTTGACATTGTACTAAGCTTGTTTCTGAATTGATCTAAGGCTTTTTGAGATATTATGATGGAATGAATGAATTTTACCTATAGAAGCATGTCTTTTTTGTGCCCAGAGGGTAGCATGTGGTGGTTTGAAGTTGTATGTACTCCAGAAAAACATGTTCTTCAGTCTAATGCATTCCTGTGGCTGTAAACCCATTGTATGTAGGACCTTTTCATGTAGTTACTTTACATAAGGTGTGTCCCACACCGTTCAAGTGGGACTGAATCCTGATACTGGAATATTTTATAAGAAAATAAAATTCAGACAAAGAGAGAGCCATTAGAAGAAAGAAGCTGAATCCAGTGAAACCCAAAAGAGAATAGAGTAAAGGAGACACTGCCATGCTTTGCAATGTGACAAGCTATGGACTAAGGGCCACCAGCAGCCAAAGAATGTCAGTCTTTCAGAGGAAGCATTGCCTTGATGATGCCTTGATTTGGACATTTTCTTGGCCTCAAAACCATAACTTACTAAATTTTCATTGTTAAAGCCAACATTTTCCATGGTATTTGTTTAAGTAGACTAGGAAACTAAATCAGTCACCTTCCCTGGACTTCATAATACGCTGTTAACTGCTCAGAACTCAAGATTTCATTAACTTTCCCCCACAACCTGGACTTCAAGTCTGCAAATCAGATGGACATTCTAAGTTAGAACAAGGAGAGGAACTTTGGAGAGAAGAAGATGGGTTTTACAAAACCTGAATTCAGGTGAACTCTAGGAATCTGTGCTTCATGTAAAGGAGGAGTCTGGTAAGGAATTGAGTAGGTTCTTGAACATATCAACTGGAGATTTCCTTAAGTGACTCATTTTTCTAAATTGTAGGTGTCAATATTGGTTACATTTTCCCCATGTGGTCATTGTTCTGTCCACATATTAATTTATATTCCAGTGTCTGTGGCTTTGATGAAATGGATATTTATGTGCTATTGAATTTAAACTTCAACTTAATGGCTTTTTCCCTGGTCTTACTCTTGGGTCGTTTCCCTCTCTTTACCTTCCCAACATAAAATCTTTCTAATAATTTTCTTATATTTCAACCTTGAAAATGCATTTGAATTGTCAATGTTTTTTAAGGTTTTCTACCACTTAGTGTATCCTTTAATTTGATATTCTTTCCCAGATAAGTGTCATATTTGAAACAATTATAGGGCTATTTGAAACATTTAACATTTTCATTTTCTTAATGCCAGTCTAGCAAGTAACTTTTTCCATTGTTTTTGGTAGGAAAACTGGTCTTTAAAAAAATATGCAACATATTTTCAGAAAAGACACATCTACCATCATGTTATTGGTAAGTCCTGTGGTGGTGAATCCTGGTCTTTGAAGTAGATACCTGGGAGTGGAATAAATTGGGAACTCAGTTCAAACATTTAACTGTAAACTGCTTTTAAGTGCTAATCCAGAAAAAGTCTGTGATGGTATGAATTTAGGAAAAATTAACTTGAACACAAAAGTGTAACCTGGGTTTTTATAAAATATAATTACATAAACATGGCTCATATACTTAACCTTTGAAACATTATAAAGTCTTCAAAACTGATGAGACTTATGCAGTTGGGATACTACAAAAGAGAATATCTCTTTGCATGCAAGAAAATAACATGTTATTTAACTGCCATGGGAAAGATTTTAATTGGAGGCTATCATTAAATGATTAGTGTAGAATTCATATGAATATAAATGCATTTTTATGGAGAAACTTTATGGTTTCTCCTCTACTTCTCAAATGCAGATCTCTCATACTAAAAAAGATTGTATTACATGTAGTCAATTGCCAGAAGATTTTATTCTGAGATCCAGAGATACTCAACATGTGTTAACTCACAAGGGAAAGAAACCCTATTTCAGTAATCTATTTGGAAAAGCCTTCAGTGGCTAGTCACCTTATAGTTAACAGAAGCATATTTCCAATAGAAGTAAATCATATCAATGTCATCTAATTGGTGAATCATTTATCCAATGCTCTGGCCTACACAGAACAATGGAACTCACATTGGAAAGAAACCTCATGAATGTCATCTATGTAGGAAAGCCTTCATTCAATATTCTGTCCTGAAACAACGTGAGGAATCTCACATGGAGAGAAGGCTTATAAATATCATTTATGTTGGGAAGACTCACATTGGAGAGAAACTCTATGAATGTCATCTACGTGGGAAAGCTTTCACTCAATATTCTGTTTTGAAAAGACATGAAAGGACTCACACTGGAAGGAAACCACATAAATGTCATCTATGTGAGAAAGTCTTCACCTATAATTGCAGACTTAGACAACATTAGAGGACTCACACTGGAGAGAAGCTCTATAAATGTCATCTAAGTGGAAAAGTCTTTACTCAATATTCTGTACTGAGACAGCAGGAGAAAAATAACACAGAGAGAAACCCTATGAATACCATGTATAGGTAAACTTTCAGTCAATGTTCTGAACTCATAATATAAGTGTTTTGAATATGGAAGAGATTCCAGCCCTTGTGTTAACCTTTGACATACTAGAAAATTCAAACCCTGAATAAACACATTGTAATTAATCTGTAGAACTTTTGTCATCCTGACTATATCAATGTAAGCCAATTTATATTGGAGAGAATTGATATGTTACCTATATAACAAAGACTTTAGTAGATGGTCTGATGTTTTACAAGAGGAAAGAACTCATCATATAAATGTAATGAAAATGGGAGACTCTTCATCACATTTCCAAATGATAGACAAGCCTCAACCAGTGGATGCAGCCCCTGGAGGAAGTTCCAGATAATTCATGTTGGAGATGTTATTTATGAAAACCCACCCAAAGTCATTTATTCATACAGCAACACTTGTAGGGAAAGTGAGAATTCACACTGTATTAAATTCTTATCAGTTTCATGAATGAAATCATATATTAGTGATCACTTATCCCTTAGCATTAATATTCTTATGTTGAAGAAACAACAGTTCTAAATTAGATGCTGGGTGTCCTCTCATAATGCATGATTTTTCTTTAAGTGTCATGAACTTTTCTTAATGGGCTGTGGTGTGAATGGTATTGAGAGTTGATGAAACAGTTGGTTCTTCAGGGTGCCCCTGCCCCCTCATTCACAAACAGACTCCACTATGATGCTCAAGGTACAGATGTGCACTTCCCAATTGGGGGATCCTCTCATGGCTGCTATTTAGTTGAATTGGAATTTTTGCTGTTCAATAAGCCACATTTTGCAGAAATAATTCAAATCATTATGATGTGCAGCAACAACACTAAGCGTGGTTTCTACTTCCCACCTGGAAGACCACAGTCAGAGATCTCCACATTAAATGCACAGAAACCTTGAAGGTAGGAATCCATTTTAAATTTCATAGTGATCAACACTGAGAGACTTTTCATTGATATTCCATAAGTAACTGTTTTTATAGTTATTTTGAGAAGATATGTGACATTGTCAAATTGTTTTCCTTTAAAACTCTTCCATGTTTTTGCTGTTTGAGCAACAAAAAACACTGAGGTTCTATTACAAAGACTTTGACTTTATATTGGAACTCTCATATGAATTGGTAGTGCTTGCATTGGGACTATCCCTCTGCAAATGTTTTGGTGGTTTATATTAATGATAAACATAGTCATACATTGTGACTCCTGGGTCATATCCATCAGAAATTCTTCCATATGGTCTCCAAATGAATGGACAAGAGTATTCAGAAAGCCCTATTTTAATTGCTAAATCTATGCTGTTCACATATGCCTGTTAACAGTAGAAAGGATAAATAGGAGACATGTTCTTTCTTAATGTGAATATGTAGTCCATAAATCCATAAAAACTGGAATGGATTGCACAGACATCACGTGAAACAGTGATAGCCAAAAGTAAAAGAGCATATATTTTGAAAATTCCTTATTCAGTGGACATAATGAATCTGTTCTCACAAGGGTTATGGGAAGGGTTACTTTTGAGGTTATAAAGTAAATGGCTAGAGAATTCATGGCTGAAAGTTTTTTTCTTTTAGTACTTTGACTATATCATACCACTGTCTTTTGCCTCCATGGTTTCAGATGAGAAATAAGCATGTAATCTTATTTTGCTTCCCTTGTATGTGATGATTCTGTTTTCTCTTGGTTCCTTGAGTAATTTCTCTTTTTCTTGAGCATTGGACATTTTGATGAACAAATGTCTTGGAGTAAGCCTGTTGGGATTTACACTGTTTGGGGTGTGCTGTGCTGCCTGGACATGTACATCCATCTCCCTCAATAGGGTTGGGAAGTTTTCAGCCATTATTTCCTTCGACACTCGTTCTGTTCCCTTCCCCATCTCTTCTCTTTCTGGGATGCCTATAATGTGCATGTTTGTGCATTCAATGTTGTTGGTTAAATCCCTAAGTCCCTGCTGGATTTTTTCTATCTTTTTATCTATCTGTTTGATTTCAGATGTACTGTCTTCCACATCACTATTTTTTTTTTCTGCCTGTTCAAATCTGCTGTTATGGGATTCCAGTGTCTTTTTGATTTCTTGGATTGTGCCATTCATCACCATCATATCCGTTATCTTTTTATGTGTGTTTACAATTTCTTCAGTATGTTCTCCCAGTGTCTTCTTAATATCCTTAATCTCTTCCTTCACTTCATTAAGTTGATCTATTATATTTGTTTGGGTAGCTTTGATTATTTGTTTGATGTTGTGCAGCTCTTCCTCATTTTTAGTTTGTTCATTGCACTGTTCCATGTCTTCCTGTTTTTCAGTATGTTTTGTAATTTTTGTTGCCCCAGGGGGATGGGCAGGGAGGAACAGAATATTTCAAATGGGTTATTTAGTGGTCAGTGGAAATATTTTTCATTACCTACAGTAATGGACACAGGACATGGTAAATATCTTCAAAATGCATAAAATTGTATGGTCTAAAATGTAAGCCATACTGTAAACCTTTGACAAAGTTTAGTAGCTATGTTTCCCTATCAGTATAGCAGTTATAACAATGCTACCATCCAAATACAAAAAGGTTTTAATATGGGGTGAGGAAAGGGAGAGGAGATTGGGTATATGAGAGTCTCTTGTATTCTGTGTGTGACTTTGCTGTGACCTAAAACTTCTTTGAAAATTAAGTGAAAAATAGTGAAACACTGGGTAGGGAGAGGGGGAAGGTGCCACGGTACAAACTACACATGAGATATTGCAGTGATTAAAGGCAAAATGTCAAGGAAATTTTTTTTTTAAATTTCTTTTCCCATTTTTTAAATATCCCAATCCTTTAATGTTTAGTTTTTTTTAAAGTTTTTATGTATTTTATCTCTTACATTTAAACTTATAATTATTATTTTACTTTCCTACTTATAGTATTTGGCTATTATATAAGCCTCATCTTTAAAGAGGCTTTGGATCACAGAAGGGTTACAACTGGGGTGGGGGAGGATCATTGTTGGGGGTGTCAGGGATGGGGGGTTCATCAGAGGAAGTTCACCTGAACATACATAAAAGTTATATAAAATTGTTCAAATGCTCATGGGGCATGGTCACAGTGGGTGAAGAAACACTCAGTAAATGAGAGAATACTGAATTCCTAGCCTGGAGAGCTCTACCACATTCTCCAAGGGAGCAGAAACAGTCCCCCAAGTGCAGAGGCAGTATCTGGCTAAGGAGGATGACCAATTGATGGGCTCTTGTTATTGATGACTAGCCTTAAGAGTCTTTTCTCTTGAAACTGAAACTTAGCCTATTGTTATGAGATGCCTAAGGGTTGCCTCATGAAACCCTCCTTGTTGCTCAAATGTTGCCTTTCTCTAAGCCAAACTCAGCCTATGAATGCATTACTTTCCTCCCTTCATGGGACATGACTCCTGGGGATGAGCCTCCCTGGCAACGAGGGATTACTGCCTAGTGCCAACTGGCAATATGACTGGAAAAAGACATTGAATAAAAAGGGGAAATGGTAAAGACAAATGGGTTCATATGGCTAAGAGGCTTCAATGTGAGTCAGGAAGTCATCCCAGAGGCAACGCTTATGCACATCTCAGGAAGACCTCATAGGGTTCCAATGTGTATATCACCCCAAATAGAGGGGCTACTGAGGACTCTGCAGACACCAGATCCTATATCAGGGTGGATATCTCTGGAGCTTGGCACCTTATCAGTGGGCCCTACTTTGGAATCTGTGCTCCTGAGAGTAACAGAGTTGGACTCAAGTATATCCTCCCTGCACAAGGTCCATCATTCCCTTCTATTCAAACCTATATGTGGTGCTGAAGTTTGCAGCTATACTTCCAGAGACTGGAGTCTTTGGCCTACCCATGTGCCAGCTGGGCCTGGAATCTCAATGCAACTGCAACTCCTACTCTACAACTTAATGTATACCCAGGACACCTGGCAGGGAGATGATGATGGACAGGCAGGATAATCCCATCCATCTTATCCATGGGATATAAGCCACTTCTCACTTGGAGGTGGAGTGGACAACACCATCCCCGACTCCTCAATATTGAGGGGAGAGCTAAGAATTAGAGTGGACTTACTGGTATTCTGTTATGGACATATTGTGATTCAAGTAATGGAAGAAATTACAACATTAATGTGGAGCCAGTGGCCACTGGATGCTTTGGAGGCAGGGAGAGGGAAAAGCAGTTGTAATACAGGGTCTTTTTAGGGACTTGGGAATTATCCTGAGTGACATGGCAGCAACAGATATAGGTCATTTTACATCAGCATATAACATGCAGAACTGTGTGGGAGAGAGTGTGGTTTGCAATGTGAACTATGGTCCATGCTTAGTGGCAAAGCCCCAAGATGTGTATATCCATTGCCAGTGACATGCCACACTAATGAAAGATATTTATGTGGGAGATTGTAGGAGGTGTGGGAGGTGTGACATATGGGAATCCCTATAATTTTTGCCTAACATTTATGTAATCTAAGTATCATTTAAAAAGTAAAAAAAATCATTAAAAAAATTAAGTAAATGGCAGCACAGCGTAGTTTGGGTGTTTTCATGTGTTTTCTAAGCAGGGTGCCAGTTGCAGTGATTTCATTTTGTGAAACTTTATTAAGAATTTGTTGTACGAATTTCAACAATTTTTTAAAAAATGGGAAACAAATTTCAAAGTCCCTTAACAACTCAATAGAAACAGATGTTTTCACACAGGATTGAAGGGTCTCTGTATAATAACCAAAACCATTCTTCCTTCTCTGTGATGATACCAAGATTGACACAGCTCCAAGAAGTCCCACAGAACTGCCATGGCACCTCAGAATTTATATCTAGTTGAATAAGTGGTCAAGATCATAAAAAGGCAAGTACTGAAAAGTACTCACTTTTGATTGTTTCCCCAACACAGGTCTCTAGAGGTGTGTTTTGTGGCTTTCCCTTCTTCCATTTGGGTTAATGGTTGTTGGTGTTGCACACAATTCCACTCCACTGAGAGGCATTTTTCAGAAAAGTAGTGATATACTGTGTGCCAAAATTCATTATCAAATCATCTTAAGCATTTTAGATTTTTAGTTTTTGATATATACTGTAATTGTTGTGGTTTGCCATAGCATATTCTTAATTTAAGCCCATTTGAGCCATGAATTGGGTACTCCAATCAACTCTTTCATTAAGTTCCCTATTAAATCACATACTTTAAGAAACGGGATTCCATCACTCTGTTTGGGGTGGTGGGCACATATGTTTTCCCATTCTCACATTTCTAGTTTCCACAATTTCCTTAGGTTTCTGATCCTCTCTCCATTTCCTCTTGGCAATAACATCATTTCTTTAATGAAGAAATCCTTTTTTCTAAGTCTGTAAGGTCTGTGCAATTCTCCATATGAGAATTTACTTGATTACTCAGTCATTTATCATGATATCCACTTTGCCAATAAGGGAAATTTAGGACCAGGAGATTGTGTACACGGATTAAACAAATGAAATTGGTAGAACACAAATACATATCAAGATATAGTGAAGATAACTTCTAAACTATTTTGATTTGCATATCCCTGGACTTTTTCTTGCTGAAATTTTTTCCTTCTTTTTTTAAAAAAATTATTAGAGAAATTGTGAGCTTACAAATTAATCATGCAAAATGTGCAGAATTCCCATATATCAGCCCTCCACCAGCATCTCTCATTGATGTGGAATATTTGTTACAGATTATGAAAGAACATTATCAGATTATTACCATTAACTATGGTCCATGGTGTACATTTGGTATATATTTTCATACACTCCCTATTATAAACCCTATGTACTATTATTGTATATCTGTTATAGTTCATGAGAGAACCCTCTCATATTTGTACTGTTAACCACAGTCCACCTTCCACCATGTGGTTCACTGTGTTATTTAGCCCCATGCCTTGTACATTATATCCAAAGTATACACTTGGTGGCTTTCACTTTCATCACAGAGTTGTGCCGTTATTGCCTGAGCAAACTATTGAATGTTTTCCTTAGTCAAAAAGAAAAAATCTGTAATACCTAATATTGGCCCTTAGAATTGATATAGTACCTTCTTTGACATTGATGAAAGACTATCACAATATTGCTGTTAATTATAGTCCAAAAGTTACATCGTTTTTTCCATGCATCTTACCACCATGTAATCATGACCTACATTTGTTCTAGTTCATAAAAGAATAGTTAGTATTTATATTATTAACCACAATATTCATCCAACTCCAGGTTTACTAAGTTATTCAGTTCCTAGATTATTCTCTAGATTTCATTCAATTGACATTTACATCCCCAGACTACATCTTTGACCATAATCCCATTTATAAAGCAGCTGTATTAGTTGTACTTACTAAAATGTGTTACAATGAACTCTATCCATTTTCACACTTTTACAGTCAAGATAATTGAAAATTCTATGTATATTAATCATTGGTACCCCTTCTCAGTCCTCATGCTGTCTCCTAGTAACATATAGTCTAGGTTTTAAGTCCATTTGTTTATTTTTCATATTAGTTCATATTAGTGAGACCATACAATTTTATGTTTTTGTATTGGGCTTATTTCACTTAGTATGAAGTCCGTAAGGTTCATCCATATTATCATGTTTCCCAATTTTATTTCTTCCTACAGCAGAGTAGTATTCATCAGTTGATGGACACTTGGGTTTTTTCCACCTTTCGTCAATTATGAATAACACCACTATGAACAGTGGTGTTCAAATGGTTGTTTGTGTCACAGTTTTCAATTCTTTTGGATATATTCCTAGTAGAGGAATTGCTGGATCATACGGCAGTTCTATATTTAGCTTCCTGAGGATCCACCAAACTCTTTTCCACAGAGTCTGCACCTTGTACATTCCCACCAACAGTGAAGGAGTGTTCCTATCTCTCCAAATCCCCTTCAGCATTAATTAATTAATTAATTAATTTATTTATTTATTTATTTATTTATTTTAGTAATGGCTATTCTAAGAGGTCTGAGATTGTAGTTTTGATTTGCATTTCCTTTAACATCATCAAGATGTCTATCCTACCCAAACTAATCTATAGACTTAATGCAATCCCAATAAAAATCAACACTGCATTTTTTAAGGAAATGGAAAAGCTAACCACAAAATATATTTGGAGAGGTAAGAGGCCCCGAATTGCCAAAGACATATTGAAAAAGAAAAATGAAGTTGGAGGTGTCACATTACCTGACTTTAAAGCATACTACAAATCTACAGTGATCAAAACCGCATGGTATTAGCACAAGGATAGACTTACCGACCAATGGAACCGAATTGAGAGTTCTGATATAGATCCTCACATATACTGTCATCTGATATTCGACAAGGCTACCAAGCCCACTCAATTGGGAGAGAATGGCCTCTTTAACAAATGGTGCTTGGAGAACTGAATATCCATATCCAAAAGAATGGGAGAAGAATACCATCTCACACCCTATACAAAAATCAACTCCAGATGGATCAAAGATCTAAATATAAGAGCCAAAACCATAAAGACCTTGGAAGAGAATGTAGGGAAGCATCTACAGGACCTAGTAATAGGAAATGGTTTCATGAACTTCACAGCCAAAACACGAGCAGCAAGAGAAA